>JANHGN010021451.1:0-23645 GCA_024605025.1 Megaceryle maxima | reverse complement strand
TTTTTTTTTTTTTTTTTTTTTTTTAATTGCAGGGTAAAGCAAAATTAGTGGATTTCCATAAGAAAATGCAAGATTAACATTTCCAAGGGGAAAATCTTTAAAAGGATTAGATGTTCATATTCACAGGTGGATTAACCGCTGTGAATAGAAAATGTGAACTCTGTTCCAAGTTTGTAATACCAAGAATATTAAACAATACATATTCTCCCTTAACACAGAAAGAAACATGAAAGCATCAATTTTAGCAAGAACTTACACAGCAAACACAGCTTAGAGAGTAATTAATTATAGAAAGAGGATCATCCAAGCACTCCCTCTGTATGTCTTGCAGGGAAAGATGAGAGAAGAGCTTTCATAGGCTATGTCCAATTCAGAAAACAACCTCTCTAGGAATCAAGGAAGTCTATTATGTTTCAGCAGTCTATGCAGACAAAACTTGATGGAGATAATATTCCAGCAAATTCCCAAAGAAGGAAACTTGGAAGAAAAACACTTATTAATTTCTCTCAAGCTTCACTGGTGAAGTCCTTCAATATATTTGTTTGTCTGGAGAAGGCAGCAGAACGAATGTACATTCAGGGATAGGCAGAGAGGTAAGGCAGTATGAAAAACCAGAATTCACAGCTGAAGAAAGCAAAATACAAACTGTACCAAATCCTGACATCACTCCCTTTTAGAATTAATGTGGAGATTATTACATGCCTTTGCCATCTTCCCTGCTAAGCACAACTGCAAACTGAGATAATTAGAGCTTTGGAGAAAGGGTTGCTTTCCAGAGATTTTGCTGCAGATCTGACAGTTCTGAGAATGAATCATCTGATCCATTCTGTAAAATTTTATGAAGAGAATACCATCAGAAATTTGTTTTTTTTCTGTGTAATTTATTAAGAGATAATTCAGGCTTAAGTGTCCCATTATCCTGAAAGAGGTTTGGGCTGAAAAATAGCAGCCATGGAATATTCTGCTTATATTTTGGCCCTTGATTCTATAAAGTATACTCTTTGATTAGCCATATATAATGATCTGCTCATTCTGATTGTAACAAGTTCTTAAATTTAGTTCTGTCATCATCTGTAGCATTTCTATGTTGATTTATGAACTACATTGTTTTCATGCAGTCATTGGAGCTTTTGAAGAAAGGACAGAACTGAAATACTCTTTCAGTCAGGAGGCAGATCCTGAAAAAAAGCGTGAAACTTAAAAAAAGAAAATAGTGGTAATTTTTTTTTAGTTTGTGTTTTGGTTTCTTGAGCTCTAAAGGATCACAATTTCAAGGCTTTCTTTGAATGAATTAATTACATGATTCTAGAAGCTATGGCTTTTAATTGTTAGAATGACCATAAAAAACACAAAACACAGCAACCTTAAAAATAGATTCACTTTCTATCCACAAATTTATGTGGTTCAGTGGAGACAGGAAGGGAAGAAATGAGTTTTCATTTCACTCAAGTAACAGTTTAACAACTTGTGAAAATAAGCTGAAGCTGGTGGATAATGCATGAAATGAACATTTCCAGAACACGAAAGGTAGAGAGAATTTTTGTATTATAACAATTTCCATATATCACAGGACATAAGATATTTTGTACCAGCAAATGGCAATCACTCAAGGTGACAAGAGAGGTAATAATGCCTTCCATGACAAATTAGCACCTGGAATAATATATCATCTGATCTGCAATACTAAGGCTGCAGAAGTTAAAGTACAAATATACGTATGTACATTAGATGTGCCATTAATGTTGCTTTCATTGAATTCCCTCTCTGAATCACAGGAGTCCCACTGACACATCTGTATTTATTCTAGTTGAATACAGAAAGAGGAAAACAATCAGTGCAATGCATTCCTGAAATCCCATTTTACTCCTTAATCACACAAATTCACTGATTGGAAACTAAGCGAAAATTTGGGACTGAACAGATTGAGGCCCTTGAAGTTAGTAAGCAGTGGAGCATTAGAAATGGGTGGTGTCTGTAGACCAATATGACCTCACTTGTATTTCATGAGACGTAGAATACAAGCACAGAATGGTTTGGGTCAGAGGGGACTTTCAAAGAACACTTGATTTAACCCTCTTGCTTTGGGCAGGGACATTTCACTAGATCAGGCTGCTCAAAAGCCCCATCCTGCTGGCTGACTGGTCAATATTTCCTAGGGTCCTGTTTTTACCCTTTTAAAAAATGGGTGTAATAATTTCCCTTTTTCTAGTTACTGACGACTTTGCCTGACTGCCATGATGGAGTGACTACATCTGCCAATTCCTTCAGGACCCTGGGATTCACCTTATGTGGTCCCATGGGCTTATATATTGATGTTTCTTATATAATCTTGTACCTGAGCTTCTCCTATAATGGGAGAGACTTCATTCCCCCAGTCCTTGCACTGAGATTCAGGGACTTGAGAGATGTAGGAAGAGCAATTGCAATTGAAAACAGAGACAAAAAAGTTGTTGAGTACCTCAGTTTTCTTCACATTATTGATCACTAGATCCCCTGTCTCATTTATTGTGGAGTGGAGTGGGGAGGTGGGGCTACAAGTTATTTGTTTTCCTTTTCTGACTAATGTACCCTCAAGACACATAGTGTGGTTTAGACTCTGTTTGACCAAGTGTATTGCTACACTGGAAAAATGTTTTGGTTTCTGGTTTGCTCCCAGATCCTAATTCTTTGACCTTTCATACACTGCATGTTACCTCATCTGATTTTGAGAAAAATCAATTCGTTTCCTCTGCTACTAAGTATATGTGCTGTTGATGACATCTGCAATTGTAAAATCTGAATTATTGGAAGTGACCTCAGGAGGTCATTAATCCCACCTGCTGCTCAAGAAGGGCTAAGTCCAAGCTGAATAATTTACTCAGGGTCTTATCTAGTAGAACTCTGAAAATATCTGAGGAGGGAAATTTCACATCACTTTAGACAACTTGTTCCCATATTAACTGCTGTCATGAAGAATTTACTCCTAAATTCAGTGTGTCCCTTATTGCAGCTCATGACTGTTGCATCTTGTTTCTCTGCTGTACTGAGAGAAGGCTGGATCTGCCTACTCTAGACATCCTCAATATTGAAACAAATTTCCCTTTAGACTCTTGACCACTGAAACCCACATCCCTTAGCTTATCTTTGTATGCCATGTGCACCACTCCTCTTTCCATCCTAGTGACAATATGCTAGATTTGCTCCAGTTTACCACTTTCAACCCTGTACTGGGGCAGCCCCAGTGGACATGGTACACCAGAGGCACATTTGCAAGTGGTGAACAGAAACAATCACCTCTCTGCGTAATGGTTGTGCTTTTGCTAATGTAGCCCACAGTGTGGCTGCTCTTCATGACAGCAGGGGCACAAGCCAGCATCATCAACTTTTCAGACAGGAACTTCAAGCCCTCTTCTGCAAAGTCAGAAATGGTTAGTCGGTTCCCAGTCTGTGAACGTACATTGGATAATGTCAGAGTCAGACTTTTTTGAAGTGAACTTCATGATGTTTCTGTCTGCCTATTCCTCAGGCTCAATGACTTCCATCTGACTGTTTTCCTAAAACTTTCCCTGGGCTGCTTGGCATTCTTGATTTTATCATGACAGCTACTTGAAAAAGAGAGGAAAGGGTACAAATGTGTTATGTTCCCTATTCTGTGAAGTATTCAGGAAAATAAATATTTTGAAAAGAGGAAAGAAAACCACTGTAAGGGGCAATGAGGGCTAGGGGGTCCCAGGGGGCAGGGTACCAGGGACCTCAAGGGCTTCTTGGGCTATTAGGGTAGCCAGCGTCTATCCCACTGCCCTCAGTGAGAATGCAGGGCACGCTTCAGAGAAGAGGAACCATATCTGTATCAATTCCAAAATCTCACAGCTGTCAGTTTTGCCTAAGAGACAATGGAACCAAGCACTCTCTTCATATAAGTATTATTATTCCAAAGGATAACGAATAATTACTATTGATGGTTTGTGATATAAAGCAACTGACACTAAACTGTATGAAACAGTGATATCCTTGAACTTACAATAGAGCCCAAAGCATTCAGATCTATATACTTACTGATAAAGAGAAGCTTTTAAATATAGTCAGTAAAGCCCAACCTCACCTACATGAAGATGCCGTTTAAGTGGCTGATTTCTGAACTCTTACAAAGCAATGGAAAGAGGAACAAAGCATTATGAATATCCTTATCATTTAGCAGCAAGAAACTAATAGCCAGAACCCTGCTATAGTTTATATCCTACAGTGATTGTAATTCTAATTGTGGGACTTATTAACCGCAAAAAAAATTGTTGCTCTTAGAGACAGCTAATCAAAAATGTACTACTAATAAACATAGTGGTCCTAATGATAATTTATGACCAGCTCATGGTTAAAAAGAACATTTCGCAGTTAATGGATGGTGCTAAATGGAAAATAGAAAGTAAAGACTCAAAGGGAGATAGTACATTTCAGAAAACAAGCTCCAAAATCATGCTGTCTTTGTGCATGTTGCTCTTAAGAATTATCAGTGATGTACATTGCTATGAAGTCATATAGATGATCAGCAGCTGTTTAGAAAGCCAATTCAGAAAGCTGCAAGCATCCTTTAATTTCACCTAAATATTATTTCAGTAATTTCTAGTTGTTAAAAATATAAACTAATTTTCTTTTTACTTGTGATCAGCTAGGCAAATATCATGATAGATTACAGAAGTTATAGGAAAAAGCATACTTATTCTGGCTTTGGTGTTGTAGCAGTTCAAATCTCAAGCTAGCATCAGTATTTTTTCTCATGGAGTCTAAAGGCACATAAATATTAAAATGCAATTTGAAAGTTTTGGCCAGGTCCCAGAACAGTATTGTTTATGCAGTGTTTGACAGTGCTATTCAAATAAATCAAGTAACAAATGTGTCATGATTGCTGTTAAAGTGGAAACTGCAACACTAACAGCTATTAAGATAAATGATACCACGGGTGGAAAATATGAAAATATTTTATGGGTGTTCTGTCTCTGTGTGTATGGGTGTGCGTGCGTGCACAATCAGCTGTCTCTCAGGAAAATTAAAACTGCATCCAGGGATGAATATTGCAAACATCCAGCTCTGTAAACAACTAGCAACGACAGCATATTCTCTTGCTGTGCAAGGGATAAAATGGACTTGTGCTTTGACTTTTCATAAAATCTTTGCTGGGCTTGGGGTAAGCTTGGGTTTTTGTGTTTTTTTTTTTTTTTTTTTTTTTTTTTTTTTTTCCTTACAGATGGAAAGATTTTTTGGCAGGAATCAAAGAAATACAAGGACAGGCTTGTTTGCCTATAGTCAGCCGTCTGCTTCTTCTTGTAGCAGCACGTTGTTGAGGGATATAAAATTGTAATCAAAAGTAGACTATAAGCTCCAGCAAAAAGAAGGCTAGAATTAAAGGTTTAGTGAGGGACTCATCACATTTTAGGCTCCATCTCCACAATTTGGACATCTACAGCTGAGCTATTCAGTTCTCTATGTTGTCATGTGAGAGAAACAGGCAATTTTAGAGTAATAATCTGATCTATTTGTGATGTTTAAATTTAGTCAGTGTTGCTGTGACATGTACACTGAGCAGCGCTGAGTATCTATGCTTGCAGTGATGTCACATATACCTCTATACAAGGTCTGGACCTTACTGTGTGTTTTCTGTTGTTTGTGTCTGTATGAAGCCGACAGGACATAGGAACATATTTAACTTGTTAGGTGTACAAGGAGCTTAAAAAATTTGGTTAGTTATTTTTCTGGTTTTAATAGGAGCATGTCTGAAGCCGGCTAGTTGTAAATGAATGCAGATTTCAAGTGGTGAGCACCCCTTAAATGCAGGAGGTAAGTATTTGATGACTTGTTATATAAGTCTTATATAGACTTATAGAATGGCTTGAGTTGGAAGGGACCTTAAAGATCATCTAGTTCCAACAACCCCTCCATGGACAGAAACACTTCACACTAGACCAGGTTTCTCAAAGCCTCATCAAGCCTGGTGTTAAACACTTTCAGGGATGAAGAATCCATAACTTCCTCGTGGTAAAGAACTTCTTCCTAATGTCTACTCTATATCTATCCTGTTCTAGTTTAAAACCATTTCCCATTGTTCTATCACCACATGCCCTTATAAGAAGTCCCTCCCAAGTTTTCCTGTAGGCGCCCTTCAGGTACTGGAAGGCAGCTATAAGGTCTCCCTGGAGCCTTCTCTGGGCTGAACAACCCCAACTCTTTCAGCTTGTCCTCGTAGGAGAGGTGTTCAAGCCCTCTGATCATCTTCACAGCCCTCTTCTGGACCCTCTCCAACAGATCCACGTCCTTCTTGTCTTGGGAGCTCCAGAGTTGGATGCAGTACTCCAGATGGGGTCTCACAAGAGAAGAGTAGAGAATAAAGATAGAAAGTTGATGTGGATGATAGATAGCAAATGCAAACACTTTTTGACTGTTAGTGGTAAAAGACCTCAAGATTTTTATTGACCTGACAGTACAGGGTCTCAGAACATGTCTGAGCTCACCTTAGATTGTTCTGAAATGAGGTTAGTTCTCTGTAGTAACAATTATGTAGCCATAAAGTGATGAATGAAGAACTGTATTTTCTTTTAGCTTTAGCTTGTAATGATAACAAGTACAAGTAACATTAGGAAACTGAACACACCATCAGAGTAAAGGGGCAGTATAAATGAAGGAGGTCCTCGTATAACAATTTTAACTGTATTATTAATTAGGCTTACCTGTAATTATGTATGTAATTACATAATTTGGCTTAAATAGACTGTTAAAACTTTAATTGGGCTAACAGTAAATTCGTAGCTCCATATGGAAGGCATGGTCTATTTTGTCCACAGCAAGAATTTTAGTATAACAGGTTACTAATGAGCTTGGATAATTAGACATCAGCAGCAGGTTTAAAACCACAGCAATTGCAGTTTAGCTTAGTATATCTCTACTTTCAGCTTTATAAATGATAAAATAATAAAATCCTAATCTGAAAATTGATTAGTGTATAGGAAGTCCATTGGCAAATTTTGTCATTAGGACATCTATGATGAAGAACATTGATTAAATAATGTTTTATGAGCTTTTTACTGTTCTGTAGTGTTAGTAAATCTCCTTTGGCCCAGAAGGTGAGAGTTATGTTTTCAAACTGATTTTGTAACCTAAGACATCAAGATCCTGGTAGGTGGGAAGAAGACATTGCCCTCAGAGCCAACCTCAGTCTGGATCTGCTGTGGGAATAGCATAACCCTTGTACGTGTAGGAGAAATTTCAGTTAAAGGCATAAGGCATGTATTATTAAAAGACTGGGCAAATGTCATTCATTCTCAGCATGTCTACCTTTTACCATGGATAAACCCACACAGAAAAAGATTATTACCACTCCTAGTGGAATTGCTACATGTTTCATTAACTGAGCTCAAACAAACCAGAGACAATCCAGTGAAATACGCTAATAAAAAAAAAAAAAAAAAAAAAAAAAAAAAAAAGTGTTAGGGCAAGGGAAGACATATGACCTTTCTGAAGAGTTAGACTACTGTGCATATAAAGAAAACTAGTACAACTTTATAAAAAATGCACCTATTAAGATTTTAATTAAAGTTGATGGAGCATGTACAAAAAATGTGAAAGAAAATTAGGGCTGCAAGAAGCATTCAAGAACTTAAGCAGGCATTTGGAACCAGATGGAAGATTGGAGAAGGCCAGTGCCAATAGTCCTGACAGTTCAGTAGAAATAGGTTAAAAGTTATATTTTGCCTGTTTAGAAAACTCATTTGCCAAAGTAGGACTGCTATATGCGTGGGAAATTGAATCCAGCTGTGGTGTAAATGCCACAGGCCTGAGCATGAATTTCCTCTTCACCATGCACTGGATAAGTCTGGAACTGGTGCTCATGGTCTTTGTATATTTTAGCTAATATGATGTTACATCTTATTTTAGAACTATAACCCAAGTCATCCTGAAATGCTTTCAAGAACTTTATTCATGATAGAAAAGTTGTAACTTGGAATTTCCATCCTATTAACAATTTATGTGTGTATATATATATATTAGGAATGCTACAGGGGAAAGAACTGGATATATTTAGAATTTGTGTAAAAATATATACAGATGTATATAAGCACATTTTCTAGATGTTCTTTATGTTAAAATTTAAGTCAGTGATTTATTAGATAAATTGGAATAAATGGCTGCTTGATATGCATTTGAGTGAAAACTTGAGAGTTTTATTACAAAATTTCCCATTTAATGTAACTTAAAATAATCTTAAAGGTAAGCACACATTTCACTGAGGTGATGGAAACAAATGTGTCATAGATCAAATAAACATCTTGTACAAAGAATACAGTTTATTTGATACTTAGATGTCTTCCTGAGTCACCAGTAAGGCCAAACAAGAGGAAAAGACTGATTTCAAACATTATCATGTCATTTTTGATCTCTGGAATCAGTTGTTCAGGCCACTTCAAAATGGTTGCTTACATTTTAGGGTAATGATTATTCAAAATACTTTAAAGGGAGGAGGGTAATTCAGTGTTTATAGGCAACTTAGTTCTTGGTCCCCATTTCACTCTTCCCTGTCAGGATACTGATTATTGTTCACTGTAGCTGACCATAAGAAATTAGAATTGCTATACATTTTCAACTGGCTCATCGGCAAAAATATGCAGGAAGCAAGTGAATTCATGCACCAACTGTGCTCAAAATAGATATCAGACATAACACCGTGTCATCTTCACTCCTCCTCAACTTTGTGTACTGTTTTAATTTTTTTATGTCATAGTATAATTAAAATCAGTATAATATTTTCCTTTAAGTCTATTCAACTTCAGCTTTGTGCTGAACATTTTTAACTGGCATTTTCTTCCTCAGACTCACAGAACAACATAGGAGAATTACTTGTAATTCTCACCCAATTTTCTTTTCCTGACCATCCACCTCAAAGTTTATGTCAGAGTATTATAATTTATCTTCTTCTTTTGCTGCTTTTGACATAACACAGAATTTAAACATGCACTTTTATTTGTTACCAACAGACATTATGAGACAAGAGAAACATTTTTTCAGTTTGGATCTGCTAAGTACTTTCATGGGAAAATTACAATTTTTTAACTCCTGTTTTTGTTTTGTTTTGTTTTAAATACAAAGGCTGTTATGTGTCAAGTTTTCTATGAAGAGAAAATGATACTGTCTTTTGCTAATGGACATCTGTGAAATACAGCAGCCCTAAATATCCCTAAAGAATAGAGAAACCTAGAGACAAACAGGATTTTCTAATTTGTGAAAAAAATTGCCCTGGTTTATGTACCTTCTAATGCCTGCTGTTACAAAGCAAGAAATGTGTTCACTAAAACTTTTTTTGCAGATATAAAATGCGTTTTCCTGTATTATTAATTCACATATTCATGAGCTGTTGTGGTTTGAACATGCAATTACTCATGGTGAGATACAGCAAAAGGGGCACAACCAATGAAGTAACATTACAGAATGGTACTTAACATCAGTCAGTACCCACTGAAAATATTTCAGACCTACTGCATTAATGCACCAATAACAAACATTTTTTTTTTTTTTTTACACATCTATTCCTTTGCTTTCATGTTTTGTGAAATAGAAGATCCCCCTTTAAGTTACTGGAAATAGCCCTCTGTTTCATTGTGCATTTCTGTTATAAGTCCCGATAACAAAAGTTCTCCAAATCAACTGTTATATAGTTTAGATCACAACACAGAGCTGTAATTCTGACCAGAGTCCTCCTGTGTTGAGTACATTCATGTAGAGAAAGATTACTTATTCAGTTAGCTCACACAAAGGACCATATATCTATTTGCATCCTCTGACAATAAAGGGAGTTTAGTGTAACCAGATCAGCCATAGAGATCCACAGCTGATCAGAAGAATTCTCCCAGGACCTGGGAGGACTGTGAACTGTGATTCTTCTTTTCAGACATTTCCCGGTCCCACAGACAAGAAGTTTCCACCTTTAAACCCAATGAGTTGCTTAAAACCTCCTTAGAAAGCTACAGAAAATGTCAATTTTATCTGATCATACCCATCCTAATCACAATCAAAACCCAATTTCCACCTCTGGAGGGCCTGTTAGACGTTATGAACACACTTATGAAACACTCCTCAGTTCAATTTCACATGCAGTGGAAGTTGTCACTGTGTCTTAGAAACACAGCTGGAGGAGATGTTTCTCTTTCTAGTAGGTATTTGTGATTCCCTTCTGGCAAACAGAAAGCTTTAATTTGAATCCCACATCTATCCAAACTTTGTGACTAACCCCAAGTTCTTTATTTTAGCAAGTATGAAAAACAGAGCAGTTGGCTTTTCTGAGGGAGAGGACTTCAGCTTTATTAAGTTCATGTAAAAAAGACCAAGTTGATCTATTTCAGGTGACCAATAGTCATTACATGAAATGTTACCTACAGGAAAAAGCTAAAGACAATAATTTAACTTGACAATATTGTGAAGTTAGAAGACTAGAGTTTGAAAACCTTGTGTTGAAGGTTAATGTCATGCCTTAATGAAAATTTTTTGAAGTTTATGACTTAAAAGTCCAGATGGTAAAGTAACAGCTCAGGTGAAGGAATGAGCCCACCTCATATCCTATAAAAAGCCCAATGTATAATTTAGAATGGCACACAAATGAGTTTCCATTTCCAGCTCCCTCATAATTCTACATAATTAAAGGTTTGATAATGTGTAAAAGCTATTAAATGCAATACCGAAATCCTCAGAGAGTAATCTTTTTACTATGATATTTGAAAATATCTGTGGTGTATTATGTGTGGTTTTGTAAATGATATACATTTTTCATAGCAGCTTTCATTAGCAATTTTCTTCTTCTAATGGCTGGAGAATTAAACCATAATGGGATATTTAGGCTTATGTATATTCATGAAGAAATAGTTACAACAAAACAAACTATAATTTACTATGACCCCCCCCCCCCCCCCCCCAGTCCTTATTTTTTCCTGCAGAGAATAATATTGACAAAAAGTATTGAATATAGACTTTCAAATCCACATGAGGTCTTTGTGGTTACATGTTTGTTTTCAATATGGTTTGTGCTAACTCTAGCTAGAGTAATATCTAGGACTTGGACTTGTGTCCTATTTCAATTATCTGACTACACATAAGACGGCACATTATTGTCTAGTTCAGATATATGCAGTGGAAAAATTCCAGGTGATTTCTCTATTTCATGTGCTTAGCCCATGATGCAAATTTAGTTTCTTAGCATTTTTTCTAGTGCATTGAATTTAAAATAATATCCATTCAAATTTTACACCATTCTGTCATGATAGTATTTTGTCGTATACCAGCTCTCATAATTTCCACCATTCCTTCCCAGTGCACAGTGGAGAGGCATGAGCCCTGCATATAAATGGAAATTCATGGCCTCCTGGCTTTCCTGCATGTAAAATATTGACTTCATTGAATTTTGGATAATTTTGTCACTGACTTCAGAATTTCCATTGAATTCCTTGGTGCCACGATTTAATCTTGTCTTTCTTTTTTTTTGCATATGCACATCTGAGTTTGTAGATGCAACCTTGAATTTCAAATTCATTTTCATATCAAATCAATAGTCATGGGTTTTCAACATTAGCAGGACAAACTAACAGTCTGAGTAATAAATTTATTTTATTCCTTGGCATTTGTCTTGCGGAGGGCTTTTTAATTATAATGTGGGGGTTTTTTTATTATTTTGAGATAACCATTTCAGAATACTTGTCTTTATTGACTTTTTTTTCTAGTATTAGTATTCAGTGTGGAAATAATAATACTTATCAGAATAATTATTATTAGTAATAATAGATTCTTTCTGTCTGGTGGTTCACAGAATATGGATTTCCTAGCTGTGCTGTGCAGCCAGACATGAAAGTGATATAAAAGGCCTTTTACTCCCTGAGGAGGCATCCATCCATCCAGCAAATCATTTGCATGCAAATAGCTGAAGCATGCAAGTAGCCTTGTCTGAGAGGCAAACAAATAAACAAAATGTGTGAACCTGACAGAGATATATTCCAGTATTGAATCTATAAATAGATTCACAGATAGTTTTTCAAATTACATCTCTGTTTTGTATGATAAGAGATTGCTGCTCCAACCAGTGCATGAATCCAGGTCATCACTAAATTTTAACAGGGAAAAAGAGGTGTTAGTTTTGACCCAGGTGACTTTTTTGGAAAGCAAGAATGTTTTTTTGCATGGATACCATTGGCTTCTGCTGTCTGACTGGAATTACAGCACTGCATTTCATGGTCATGCATGTTATCACTTACTCCAAACTGACTCCCAGACAGAATAAAATACTCAGCCAGCACAAGCAGGGAGGGAAAGACCAAAGTTTCCCACACTGTAGTCTGAATTGCTACTCTCCTGAAACTTCATGTGAGGAGTCTTAGGTTCTTTATAGATAACAGCTAATTGTCTGATGGGAAATTTGTAAGGACAACAGATTATGGACATCAAAGGTTAAGATAAGGATGTAAACAAGAGAGGTGATTAGGTTTTGTAAGTGCATCTTTACTGAGATTACTCAAATGCTATTTGTGGAGTATATTGTCCAGAAAGAAAGTTAGGCAAAAACAATGACTTAACATATGACAAAGGTACCAAGAGAGGAATGGAGAAAGGGAAAAGACAACAATTGTTCACAGATCTTGCTGAAACAACAAGCAAATAAAAATTGGAGGTGGGAAATTCAAACCAGATGAGAGAAGTTCTACTTACATCTAAAGCTGTGGAACTTGCTGCTGCTACTTCTTATGGATGTTTACAGGGGCTTAAAAATACACTGAAAAAATTATAGAAATGCAGCCCTTTCAAAGTTTTAAAATGAAATTACATTTCACTTCAGCACTGAATATTGGGAAGCATGGATGGGTTTATAACTGTTCTTCTATTCTCATATTTTCAAATGCTTGTGAAGTCTACACACACGCTGAGAAAGGTGAGAACACAAGGTTATGTTTTGGCTTGTTACTGATTTCTGACCTATGTCTAGGCTGTGTTTTTCAGAAATAATGGATGAATGAAAGTCCAGCTGACTTTGAGGAGTCTTACATATATCCTTCTTGAATCAAGATTCTACACTGTATATTAATACACTGAGGTTGAATTTTTGTTTGTTTGAGAGTTAGGGTTTTTTATTAATACTAGGCAGGTTGGCCAACAATTTTTATTCAAAACTGTTTTTTGAACTCTAGTTTAAAAAATGGGGTATTTGGGTTTTTGTGTATTTAATATTTTGATAGAGGAAGACTGGAAATTTATTGCCTTAATCACAGTGAAAACTAGAATACTCTGGTCCTCAAATTTCTCTCTGGTATCCCACAAGACTTGTAGAGAGCTTGAGATGTGAACTTTTGCTTCTATAGCCAAGGGACCTCAGGTTGACTTCTGTTATCAAGGATTATAGTCCTTGCCATGATATATCATTTCAATGAACTTGATGAGACTATCATCAACTATGGGATAGATAGTCCAGGGAGAGTCTTGTTTAGACGAGGTTGCTTTACGGAGTACCTACACCACAAAATTTTTAGTTTAGCTTGGTGGCTTCTGAACAGAAATAGTTGTATCCCAGCTGAAATTTGTCCAGAGCTTTTATATTTCCCATGGATGTTTTTAATTAAAAAATGTTCTTTTTCCTTTTTTTTTTTTTTTAACATCATGTGTCCAGTAAAAAAGAAAGCAAATTCACCATTATTTCCTAAAACACTAGAGTCACCATAACATCATGTCCTACTGCGCTTAATTTAGTAGACAGAGTAGAGCTCAGAGAAATTATTACTGCAAATTATTACCCTTGCACAACTTTCTGCTATTGTGAGTGGTTTTGTTTTGTTTTGTTTTTTCCTCATACTCATTCCTTATCAATACCTTAAGAATATGAGGTATATTTAAGGTGAAAGAAGTATCAGGGGGCCACAAATCCAAAACAATATATGAAATCGCATGTGACAAATTGCAGTGAAAAGGCTATGGTAGTAGTCTCTAACTGAGGAAAAATGAATTCTCAGAGAAGACAATGTAAATTAAGTTCTATCTATTGTACAAAACTGAAAATCTAAAACCAAAAATCACATCTGAAAAGTGTATACTCACAAAACAATGTAGATGAGTTAATTCGGAATTAACAGTTGAATGAGGTTGCAGTGTGTTTTAGAACAAAAATTTTCAGTGATAATTTTTAATTAAGCCCAGAATTACCCTCTGCCTCTAATGCTATTAGTTATCTTTCCCTTTGAAATAGTTCTTGATAGTAGATTTCCTTTTAAGCAAATGCTTATTTAGTCAAATAGTAACAAATTATATGAATGCTAGTCAATCAATATTCATAATCTTTTTCTCTAGATATAATTTAAACTGACTGCAATCTGTGGATGAAATGACATGCTTATTTACAGAGAAATTACTCTTGACCTTAGAAACATGGTAGTAAAAATTACATTTTAAATCTGTGGATCATTTTCATAGCATTTTTTTATCAAAAGGTTGTTACACAGCAATCTAGGAGACAGCATTTGATGTGAATCCACTAGAAAGAATTACAGTCCTCTTTGCTTTAGAAGAAGAATCATGCATATTCAGTTTTATTACTTCCACAGAGTATTTATATAAATGTTAGCCGACTGGCACTTCACATCTTTCCAGGAACATCAGAGTATTTCTAGATATCAATAGTTTTTAGTGCAATAAAACGGCTTTCCTATTCTAAGTTCCATGTGAAGCAGAATAACAGTTAACTCCTGAATCATCATCAGTGTAATGCAAGTTACTTTTGAGGATGCACCTGGAGTTTGGACTCATATTTTAGATTTTCCAGCCCTGGACTGAGTCCAGGGTAAGGCCACTAAGATATGTAGGGAACCCAAGCATGTGACATATGAGGGTAAGTCAAGTATGCTTAACTTGGAGAAGAAAACAGACAGTTAGGAGAACACTCAAATTGCCATCTTCCCTTGTCTACAGTGAATTTGAGAGAAGTGGGAACCAGAATCTTTCCATAGGTGTGCAGCAAAAAGTTGGGAGTAAGGGAGATTCTGACTGGGTATACGGGAAAAAAAATTCTAAAGAAAGTTGTTACAGCTGGGGCCAGGTTACCTGGGAAAGTGGTTGAATCACTAGCTTTATAAATTTTCATAACTTGATTGGGTGAGACCTTAAGTAACCTTAACTTAGAAGTTAGGGTTTGAGCAGAAATTTAACTCTCTGATATGCAGAGGTCCCTTCCAGACTAAGTTATACTATGATTCAGAGCAGTATATCATGTAGCTACTAAATTTTAGTCCAGAAATTCAATCAAATAGTTCATATTCCCTTCAATAAGATGTATGTATTAGTAGACATCTGAGAAAAAGTCTTTCCAAGCATGTTCTGGGTTTGCATTTCACTGCAAACTTCATTTTAGTATCCATTAATATCTTTGCCTACAGAGCTCAAAGAATCTTTTCCAAAAGAAGACAATAGGGACCATGAAGACTGAAGCAGAAATAAAGACGTTTTCTAAGCACAAAGAGCAGTCTGCAATAATACAACACATTATCTACACTGTTTTACACTTGTTACGAACTTGGAAATAAATGCTTGGTTTGGAATGCTTGGAAAGTGCACTGCATTAATCCTAGAATCATAGATTACCCCAAATTAGAAGGGACCCATAAGAATCATTGAGTCCAACTCTTGACTTCACACAGGGCCACTTAAATTTGAACTCTATGTCTAAGAGAGTTGTTCAAATTCTTCTTGAACATGAACAGGCTTAAGGCCATGACCATTTCCCCAGGGAACTTGTTCCAGTTCCTGACTAAGCTCTCGGTGAAGAACTTCTTCCTAATATCCAATCTGACATTAATTATCCAATTAATTTCATTAATCATCTTATCCTGGTCAGGCCTTTGGGAATACTTCAACCTCAAAATTCGTGCAAAGGATTTACAGAGGAGGGAAAGTGGTGCAACAAAATGAATAACAAATTGCTGCTTCTTCATTTTGTTCTGCTGGAAGCTTAAAGTGTAGGCCTGTTGGATTTGCTTTTTATGAGTGGTGTGCAACTGAAGTCTACTGCAGCAGCTCAGCATTTTAGCAGAGACTACAAAACTTAAGGAAACAAAGGTATGGGATTCCTTTTAAATTAAGAATGGTCATATGAAGTGGATCTTTGATATCAGCTTCTGCTTGGGCAGGTAATGTTGCACTAATCATCTTTGTTTTTTAGCTACATGTTGGTTAAGTATTTTTTCAACATGGCTAAGGTACTTTTATTCCAATATTAAAAATAGGTAAAGGGCTTAGGGAGAAAAATATTTTCAGAGGCTTTTACAATCAGAATAGTAATATGTACAGATATTTCCCCATCAAAATAATTTTCAGTTTGAGGGCTATTGAAGATGTCTGCTACAGATGTAAATTGTCAGTGGAATATGTTAGTATCAAAATTGTTATTATAAGAAGCCAGAAATAGGAATTATTTTAATGCAGATTAAGACAGAAAATTACTGTTCTGCAGAAAAACAGTTCATCCTTGAACAATAGCGTATCTAGTGTCAAAGGTTTTGTTCTCTCAATTTTGTAGCAAACTCCTGTGTGCACGTGTAGCAGTATAAAGATACACACATGTACAAATGAAAATACAGATAAAGAGATCTACTTATTCGTATACCTTTATACACTAACACATGCATATTGTGTTAATTTTGTACTCCTTTCTCCTACAACAGTCTTCTTTTTTCACTTTCCCTATATTTATTTCTTGACAGAAACTTCATCCCCTTTGACATATTCCAATTATAGACTCAGATATTTTCTGAAATTTCTCTGTGAAAAAAAAAAAAAACAATTGTAAACTCTGTACTCTATAAGATAATCAGGTTTTGATGGTGTTTGAGATCATTGCTGAGAATAAATTCAACACTGTGTGTGATTGCTGGTATGGTAATAGATGGACCAAATAGTTCCCTGCTCTAACAAACCCTTTTTTTTTTTTTTGTTATCTTTTTTTGTGTGTCAGTCCTCCACATTGAATCATGAAAGGTCAGCAACCTACAAGGTATTACGTAGAGTCATGACAAATGTGAGTGTGGTTACAAGGAAGAAGGCAATGATGGTTATGATTGTTATTTTAGCCTTTTTTTTTTTTTTTTTTTTTTTTATTCTGAACACTTATCAAAATTCAGCAATTTACTGCAAACTTTATGGAATCCTTGGAGAGGCAGAGTAACCTTTAACATAGAGGTACTAGAGGAGAACAAAACTCACATTGTGGCATTATGATACAAATTTAGAACTCAGATTTTTTTAAAAAGGGCATTAGGTTCACACAATGGTAAAGCTAAGCTCTAACCTGTGAGGATTTTTTCAGTGAACTAGTGAAAATATAGATCAACTGTTCAGTACTACTTTCATGCTGTGGAGATACACACCAAATCATGCATAGAGCTATAAAACCAGTATACTGCATAAAACTCTAGTTACCAATGTCATGTAGATAAGAGCATCATAAATCTGAGTTTGAAAGGTAACGAAATGGCACAAGAGATATATCACTTGTACTGTGAAGAACATGAGAAAAATAACTGTTGGAAGAACTGAAGGTTAGCTAATGCACTCAAATGAGCAAAAACTTGAGTTGCAGTGAAGTATTCAGAATAGTGAGGAAGGGATGATGTCCTGGTTTAAGTTACAACAGAATTAATACTGTTCAGTGATTTTACTTTACAGCTCAGTCTCTTCTAAGTAACTACACTTTATGAAGTTATTGGCATATTTTTGCAGTCAGTGTTTTCCTTTAGCAGTGATTGTGATCAATGTTTAAAGTGACTACCAAGGATTGGTGTGTGCAGAAATGCTCTTGTATGTATTTGCTCCTGTCCAGACCAAGGTCACTGCTAAATCGTGCACACCACATTGGGGATGCAGAAAGTAAAAGGTCACACCTTCCAGAAGGAAGGGACAGGACAGGTGACCCTAAACTGACCAATGGGGTATTCCATCCCATATACAACATATTCAATATGAAACTGAGGGATTATAAGGGTCAAGATCTCTTCTTCTATGGCTGGCATCCAAGGAGGATTCTGTCTGTTCTGTCTTTGATCCTGATCCATGTGTTCCTGAATCCAGTTCCAGAATCCACCTTCCGGTTCCTACCTCCCACTGAGTCCAGTCTGGGACTTCCCCAGTGACTCCTCCACAGCAACAGCTGTTATAGTGATGTAATTGTTATCAGGGGGTCAGTGTTCAATATTGGTTTTGCATATATCTGTATATATTTAATTTCATGATTACTATTTTCACTGAAGCATTTTTAGTTTTCTTTTGCAATCTGTAAGTCTCTCACATATTCTCTTGCTTTTCCTTTTTAGGAAGGGAAAGGTGTTAACAGAGAGCATCTGTCATTTGTCTAGTTACTGTCCCAGCCATAACACTTAAACAGTTGTGCTGAAGAAAACAGAACAACTGACACTGGATGAGATCTTAGAGACTCAGGGATCTGTTCTCAGCTCAGCCACTGACTTGCGGTGAAGCTGGGGACAAATCACAAATTCTCCAGTGTCATCTCTTAATCCATAGCATGGAGCTGTTGATATGGCTTTCCTGCTAAGGCTGCCTACAGAAATAACAGTAGAACCACATTCTAATGAAATCAAAGCACATCAGAAATTGCTGAGTTGTCTGAAAATGTGTTTATTTCAGGAAAGCAAAGGAAGAACACTGTCCGAAAGTTTAAAACCTGTCAATATCTATACATGCTGATTTTTTTATACATTTTGATTAAATGTTTGGATTAGAATTTTTTTTAAGCATATGAAGCTATTTTTAATGTTTTAACTTGTGTCAATATGTTTGCTCTGTGCTTACAGTTTTCTATTTTTAGCTCTTTCAGACAAAAAAAAATGGGCAATTGAGAAGATCTTCATGCTTTCATGGCCACTCTCACATTATTATTAAAAATTTATTTACCTGGAAACATCATCCTCCACCACCACCAGCTGAAAGAAGAGGTAGTCTTTTTTTTTTTTTTTTTAGCATAGTGGAATATAAAAGCACATACATTTTGTGGAATTGTATTATTTTGTAGGTCTCCAGGCTATTATTCAGAGGTCTGAGAGAAGAAAGACTTCAGTTACATTTTTTCAATCTTCTAAGTACCCCTTTATCCCACTGCAGAATCAAATCCTTGGTACAAATAATGATCATAACATATAACTAGTACCAGGTGTCCAGAAACCTAAAGAGGGAAGAGGTAGCAACTTTTAACCTTTCCTGCAAGACTACAATCTCAAACTCTGAACATTAAAAGTTAAATAAATATGATTAAAAAGATAAATACAGAAATATGTTGGGGCTTTTTTTTTTTTTCTGTATTATTTTTTCTAACTTTTAAAGTAGTATCTCATTCAAACTTTCAGCTGAACTATATACCCCTTATGGCATCTTCATTGCCTATGTTGTATATGCAGATTTTAAACTTACTTATATCTAGAGTATGAGCTAGGCCTGGAAAATGCACTTTAGGATTAACAGATATCTACCTATATTATTTTTTTATAAATGAAAAATTCTTCATCAGACAATGAACAATCATATTCTTCTAGAGAGAATTTCACACAGTATTTTCCTTACATGTAAGATGAGCCAAGAAGTAAAACAAGAAATTCATCGTTAAAGCTAAAGATACTGAAATCAAGTTTTCTAAAGCATGGATTTTCAGTCTTATATCTAATGACCTCTGGAAATTAGTGGATTACTCTGAAGGGCTTTTCAAGTAGGTAACAAAAGGAAGTCCACCATGTGACACCTAATATCTACTATATAATGATACACACCTTAAGAATTAGGGGAGCACAAATAGAAAACAGTTGAAAATCTATTATTAAAAGACAAAAAAATAATATTAATACTTTAAAACAATCTTAAATTTGTCCTATAGTGATAGAAGAATCTGGAATCAAGATCTGTCTAAGGTAAAAGTGTTCTAAGAGCTTCACAGCCAATTAATTATCCATGAACTGAAAAGTAATCAGGTACCCAAAGTCCTAAGGATAACTAGGGCCTAAAATTCAGAATATTTCCATCTAGTCTCTCATGAGTCCAACTCTAAGTGTTCATGATGCAAAGATTCACATCATCATCATATGCTTCAGATGTAAAATGTTTTGTCTGAGCAAGAGAAAGAATGTGAAATAATGAAAATAATGACACCCTAAGACAGCTACTCTAGTCCTCTTCTAAACTTGCCCCTTGCACTATAATTTCTCTAGACTTATCCTTTCACTGAAGATGAGAGGATTGCTTTCTCAGTCAGACCATTTGAGAATTTAAATTAATCCATGTTAAATTGCCATGAAAATTTAAAAGTAACCACTAACAAAGTCACATTGGCTCTCTGTGATCTCTGTATACTTTTGTGCTCTCTCTCTCATTTTCCACTTCTGCATTTTGACTTATATGGGTCAACTCTCCTGTTAACAGCTCACTTTCCCTATTTAAAACATAGGCATCTTCTACAAGCCTAATGGCTTCAGAAAGGTGGGTATCTCCAGTGGGTATCCTAAATCAGGTTTCCAAACAAACTGCCTTGACTTCTGGAGTTGTCTCTATTTATCATTGACTGTGGATAGGATTTGAACTTCTATTTTAAATTGGGAGCTTTTTTTTTAGAAATCTTAAGTTTGCAGACATGATCAACTATTTCAACTCATAAGGTGTTTAATCTCCAATTTTTAAGATCATATATAAACAAATAATCTCCACGTTTCCAATGTCTTAAAATTGTGGCCCTAATTTTGTAAATAAGTACAAAATTTGTAAGGAATTAGATGAAAGGTTGTACTCGTATCTGCACTTCTGAAGGAGTGGGAAGTAAAAAAAAGGTATTTATGCTGAATAGCTCAAGGCTTTTGTGGCAGGAGTTATTTTGCCTTCTTTTAGAAGCCCACAGTGCAGATTCTGTCCACATCTCTGTTAGAGGCAATACATCTGACTAAATCCAATTAGCTAAGATTATGTGAGATGAATCTGTCCCTCAGCTTCACTAGGTTTAAGTTTTTAATAATACCTAGAGCTGTCTTTTCACATGGAAAGTAACAGAACTTCTGCCTCACATAGTTATTTAGAAGAAGAGCCAGAAGTCTGCCCATGTCCATGTTTGAAACCATTCTCCACTGCTCATGCCCCCAGGAGTCACATCGTAGGACCATAGGGAGTATATTTCACCCTTCAAAAGTCTTCTGAAGAAATCTAATTTTCTCTTCCAACAACATAAGAGTTGCTATACTAAAAGTTCTTCCTAATCCCATCTACTGACAGCCCACTGCAGGAGATACTTGAATTATAAATAGTAAGTATATACAGAGTGACTGACTCAAAAACTATTGTGCCTTTGCCTTTCTTATAAAACACAGATTTACTCTTTTAGTTTCAGTTTGGGACAGAAAAAGTTTGAAAACTCGAAAATATCCACAGGATATGAAGTTCAGTTTTTTTCTGGTGTAATTCTGTCCTGAATACTATTAGTCTCCTGAAGAGGATTCCTTTAATTGACTCTTTTTTGACAAGTCATATCATTTTAAATTACCATACCGCTCTCATGTTGTTCATTAAGTAGGAGATACGACGATAAAGTAGATGCAGCTAATTAGTAATGAATACATTATTTATGGCTTCTTAAAAAGATGAGTGACCTGTAAGTTAACATTGCTGGGAATTAATTTTTAATTGGATGTGGTCTTACTGCTTCTTGTATTTCACCACAAAATTTTTAAATAGCCATTTCTTAGTTCAAAGATCTTAAAGTTCAACTGTCAGAAGTGCTAAAACAGGGTGAAATAAGAGCACACTCCTATAAACTCTCTGTGCTGTGATCACTGGAACCTGTTAGAGTTCTGCAGTAAATTATTTGCAGAATGAAATCCAAAACCACTGCATCAGTAAATAATATAATTGTATGCTCAAATTTAAATCTGGGACAGATTTATAAACATGATGGAGTCCTGAAGTACTTAAATCTTGTTTCTCCAAATAGGATCCAAAGAATAGCATGCTGAGACAGGATAAGGATTTTTTCCTAATCCAACGTACTGTTTGGCAACGGGAGATACTTGGGTTATAAGAGAAACAGGTGTATGCAGACAGATTCTTCTCTGGGGATATTCTCTTTGCAATCAGCAGTTTATGTACTTTCTGAATACTGGTTTATACATATGATTCAGTTTAACAGTCAAAAGGATGAACCAATTCTACTTGAATTTGCAGAATCCCTTTTTAAACAGTTTATGGTAAGTTCCTGGTTGTTTCTATGTAATTTTAAAAATTTTATAATTTTTTAAAATTTTTTTTTACATTTTGATCTAAACCACCCCTGTCTATTTCTTAAACAATACATACAGCTCACGCTTTATAAAAAGAAGGTGGAGATATACCTTGCCTTCTTGTGTAGTGACTAATGATGTCTAATGACCAATAATGAATTTTATTCTATGCTGTAGCCTTATGGTCTCTTTGTTTCTGCTCAGTTATTAACTATTGTGTTCACATTTATAATATATGAGAATTAATAATGAATCATCACAACATCCACTTCAATATTTTATAATATGGGCACATATTTTTTAATATACAGACACACACAAAACCACACATACAAATATCACCAAACTCAATAGTCTTATTACTTTTTACCTGGTTATTCCAGCAAGATCATGAAGTAACACCAAAATATAAGGAGATTAGTATCACTGGAGTATCTCTGAGCATGCTCAATCACTCAACACTTCCTGTGGGATGTGATAACATTGCCTTTAGTTTAAAAAAAAAAACAAAACAAACTTTAAAATCTGTACACAAAAGTTCTGTATAGCAAATATGTGAGGACTGTGTAATTCCTCAATAACTGCAATGTCTCAGTTAGATCAGTTCAGCATCACTAAAAAGAGCATACTGTAAATGCATTTATTTTTTTATTTGAATTAAATTTCTGTCACTATTAATATTTTAGACACGTTATAAATATTTTAGGAAGTAAGTTTTCTTTATGTTTATAGACTATGTCAGCCAATGCATAATTTAAGGAGAAAAAATATAAATATACAGGTATTTATTAGAAGTACATAGTCTTAGCCTCAGAAAATCTCCATGCGAATTTTCTCTGAAGATTATTCTATATGAAGCTTATCTTTTCTCCTTTACTCATTTAATTTACTTGATTTAATAATTGAAATTGATGGGAGAAATCTTTTGTAAATCTGAGTTTTAAAATATTTATTAGAAGGGAAACAAAATATCACAAAGACAAATAAGTGAAATTGGCGGGCCAGCTTACTCACTGGAGTCATGTTTGCACAGTTCTTAAAGGAAGAAGGAATTTTAGCTCCTGTCTTTTCACTAGAACCAGTTACCTTCCTTATGGAATCCCTCTTATTACAAGGGGTATATTTTCCCCCCTGCTTACCACAACAGAATAACAATGCATCCAGGGTTGAAATAGAGAGAGAACTTCTGCTTGTTTCTGAAGCCAAGTCTGCATTAGCACTCTAACTATGCCCTTTATCTTCAGGGTCATTTACAGGAAAGCAACATGAGACTAAACCTACTGGAGCTGCAGGGCAGTCTTACATCTTCTAGCTCACTGACTGAAGTGCAGAGTACTGGGGGGGGGGGGGGGAGAA
>JANHGN010021448.1:0-52149 GCA_024605025.1 Megaceryle maxima | reverse complement strand
TTTTCCTTTTTTGCAGGTCCACACATGGAGCTCTGTCTCACACAGCACAGCCCCAGCCTGCTCATGACACCTCAAAGGGCCCAGGACATGCTTACCATGTGCAGTCACACCTAGAAATTAATCTATGGCTTTTCTTTTCCTCTTCTTCATCTGCACATAATTACTAATGGGGTTTGTGTTGTATAACATTTATTACTGAACTGTCGTTCTTGAGCCACTGAAGTGTAAGGGTGATTGAAGATAGGGCTTATTTAAGCAAAATGAATGTTTCACTTTCTTTTTATTGGTTTAAGAATTCTGTAACCCTCTTGACACTGAGGATCTACAGGAATTTCTTCACCAGATTATTAATAAGAAAATGTTAAAATGAGATCTCTTGAAACAATTAACTGTGCCTCATTACCATGCCGGCCAGGTTGTGTACTTGCACAATGCTCTGGCGACACTGGGCAAGGACATTACCCTGAGAGACCTCTGGAAGCAGGGAGATGCAGACAGGCATGTGGGACCCAGTGCAATGGCGTGCCAGGCTGCATCACCCTGGTGCGGCCCCAGGACGGGCACGTTTACTGCTGCAGGAGCTCCTGGGCTTGCAGGCAGAGGCTGTGCACATGGCCAGCATCTGCTGCCTGGATTTAAAGGTGGGAGAGTATTCCCTGCCTAGACAGTGTGTCCAGGAATGCAAGAGCTGAGATCGGATTTCCAGGCACGACCAATCCTTGCCTCTTGGAGTCAGAAACGTTGCCTGCCATTGGCAGAGTTTTCTTTCTGTGCTAAGGAGGATGGAAGATCATCTAATGGAAAGCGTATGGATTGGAGGAATGCAATATACATTACTAATTTTTACTGTTTTCCTGGATTAACTCTGACTCTGGATGACAGCTGACAACTGTGGCTGGACCCTCTTGTACCCCACACCACCTGTAGAAGCCATTAGATCAAGTACGTCTGGTATAGTAATGAAAAGCAGAAGCAAACCCTTGCTAAGGGGGCTGAGAGGCTGCAAGGGAAATCAAACTGTCCACCTGCAGAAATGAAATGGAAAAAGCACTGTGTGTGCCACCAAGCGACTGGCTCATGGTGCTGCTTATAAAGCCCTGCCATGGCTTTGGGTACTGTGTTCCCAGCTGGGACCCTTTCCAAGGCCATCCCTCCAGGTCATGCTTTCTCTCATCCTTTGTATATGCCCTTGGTTCCTACCTGACAGGCTTAAGACTGGATGGTGGAGAGGGTTGGGCTGGCTGTGCTGCTAAGAACAGGAGGCTGCAGGGGGCAGCTGGGGGCACAAGGGAAATCTGCAGCGGAGGTAAAAGCCTGGCCTTTGGGATGGGAAGAGCAAACAGGAACAAATTGGCTCCCTGTGAACAAGCTGAAAATGCAGCTCTTCAGCTCTCACGTTGCAGACAACAGCTTGATAGAACTCTGGCTATGTGAGAAAATGTGTTCCAAAGCCACAAGTGGGTGAGGTGGGATGGGACAGTGGCCAGGGCCAGGAAAACCTCTTGGTAAGGCAGCAAGATTTCCCCGTGTCTGCCCGCAGCAGCCAGCACAGCGGGCTGTCATTAGGTCCCCTGGCACCGCACAACCTGGAGGAGAACAGCAATCCCAGCAAGCAGCCCATGTGAGGAAGGGAGCTGCGCTGCGTGGGTGGCAGCAGGGAGCATGGGAACCAGATCAGCCCATCTCGGCCAGTTAGGATCCCGCCTCTCCCTGCGCTGACACAGGCTCCCCCTGCAACTACGTGGACCATAATTAAATGAGCCACAGCACCGCTACCCCATGCAAGAGTTGCCATGTCTTCTGAGGCCACCACAGATGAGAGAGCTGGGAGAAATCACGCTCACAACGAGCCTCTCTGGCCAGCAGGCATGGAGGAGACTCACACACCCAACTAAGACATCCTCCAACTGCCTGTGTCTGAATTAGCCCAGAAGTGACACTCAGGTTTAACAACTTGGGTTGAAGGTCATGTTGATGAAGACCTACTGCAGGGATCCTCTGCAAAGGGTCTCCTCTCACAGGGATGAGGATAGCATCAGGAAAGGCTCAACTCCCACTACAGGCATTTCTAGCAGCCTTTCTCATTACCATTAGCACCAAACCGGTTTAGAAGAGGAGGTGGAATTTTCTGCAAAGACAGCAGTTACTGCTTGGTGATGCTGGTGGGCATCTGAACCAGCTGTGTTCAAAGCAGCAGTCTGAAAGCCATGCGAGCCCCAGGATGCCTGGCTACCATCAGAGAGCCCTGACGGGCCCACCCCAGCCCAGAGGGTGGAGGGGTTGATGCCGTGCATAAGCCCACGTGGTGCTCTCAGAAAAACAACAGACAAACGTGACCTGAATGCAGTCAGTGCAATCTAATGTTTGGAAAAACTAGCTCACTGACAAAGGGGCAGGCCCCATCCTGAGCTCGATGCCATTAAACTGTTTCACGATCTGGATGAGGAATAGAGAGTGTATTTGTAAGATTTCTGCAAGATGCTAAACTGGAGAGATTTCAACCACCTTGGAGTATTGGATTAGACTGCAGTTTCGATAAAAGAAAGAAGCTGTCCAAAAGCTTCAGGATGCTTTGCAACCAAGGCCAGAGCACAGTACAACTCTCAGGAGATCTGGAAAACATGAGTACAAAATGGGGCTGGGCAGCAGCATTGCAGAAAAAGCTTGAGGACTGAAGAAGATCACTGTGGATAAGCCAACAGCACTAGAAACGATCAGCTTGATTTCAAGAGAAACAGATTTATCTTTAACCAAGTTTCTAATGACAATGAAACACAAGCCCTCGATGAAGCTACCTCAGGAGACCAGGGGATCTCCGTAACTGGCAGTTTTTAAGGAAAGGCTGGATGACTGCCTGTCAGACAAGACCTGGGGTTCCTGACCCTCACTCTGCACAGGCACTCACAATTGCTCATGGTCCCTTTGGGACTGCCTTTCTGTGAGCTGCAGGTGCCTGTTCATGACTGCAGCCCCTTAGGGTAGACTGCAACTGATCACTACAGAGCCCAGGTCCACAAAGAAGCCAATACACATCAACTGTGCTGCAATGACTGTCCATCTGCTCTTTGCTCATGACAAGGATAAGGCAGCACAACTCGGGAAAAGCCCTTTCAGTGGGATTTGAGCTGAGGTTTGCCACAGGTTAAGGGATACACACCTCCAGCACCCACAGTTTGAATGGCAGTGAGAACTGTAGCATAATTCCTTGATGGTCAGTTTAAATCCAATGGCTATGTAGCTGGACACATCCAGCTGTGCTATTCCTAATCTCTTGTCAGCAAACAGGCAATATCTGGAGTAGAGTTGTGGCTTCTCCACAGGATCCCGTGGTCTGACCTCAGCCACAGAACAGGCCAACAAATCCTGCATCAGATCTTTTAAAAATAGCCCAGTCAGGCTTTCTTCCCTTCCCCTTCCATGGGGGCGTCCAGCAGCACTGACATCTGGAAGACACCAGCAGAGCACAAAGTGGGTTTTCCAGAGAGGCCCTGACGAGTGCTGAGCTCACCAATTCCGTGCGGCTGATCTCTGGAGGGGCCAGAGTACATAACCAGTGTGTGTAACCAGTGCTTTCCTTCAACGCTCAGGTCAGCGAGCACTGCCCCGCCTGAGCACACACCCCTCATGCCTCACAGGAGGCAAAGGCAGCCGGGGTGTCAAGGAAGGCAGGACTGACAGCCTGAAGCTGCTGCCCACTGCCGCTGCTCTTTCCCTGGCTGGAAGGTCAGCGCACTGCCAGTGTGCATTACACAGGGCTGCTTAATGGCCCTGAGCAACACCGACACTGAATTATTTCTCAAGTTTATTGTGTTGAATTACCTATGACTGATGTTTTGGTGGGATTACATAAGCGAAAACACAGGAACAGATCTCCTGTAGAGGTGTCTGGATTTATAAATAGATTTACTGCTCCTCTTTGAAGTTCAGAACATACAGCCGCTCACACCGCACAGCCTCAGGCTTAAGAAGCTACCCTTCCCAGGCCAAAAGGCTGTGTTTAGTTGTTAACAGGTTCAAAAGCCACGCTTCAGATGATAGGCTATTTCAAATTAACAGCAAAGGTAATTGTGCCAAAGCATTGCTGTTCTCTGACTGCACCCTCTCAAAAAGTCTCCCTAGCTCTTGTGGGCTGTACCAAACTTTCCTGCAGTGGAATACCCAAAAAGTATTCTATGAGACTAATACTGTATAATTCATGGCTTGAGACACTGATTTGACAGTCCAAATCCTCAGACTCTTCTCTAAGACTTTAATTGCCTTTGCAGTAGATAACCCACAAACCTAATGGCTGGTTTCTTAGTAGGTGACTTGTGAAAGTTGTCAGAACGTGACTGGCTCTACTCCCACTGGCCTCACTGAATATACAGTTAAACCAGTGCCAACCACATAGATCTGGACTACGTCCTCACTTCTGGTAAGATACAAGAAGGGAAATAACTTGCCCCATCTTTACTTTAACTACCTGTCTTTGTCAGTAAAGCTAGAGAGTCACCCTCTCCTCATGGACAACAGTGTAGAGTGGGTTTGCTATCCATGGAACTAGTTTAGTTAATGTCAAAATAGGTACCAGGGAATTATCTCTGCATAAGGTGACAGAAAACCACCAACTCTTTTAAAACCATCTTTGCTGAACAGCTACTCATGCCCTTTACACCTTCCACATTTCCTTGGAATGAGAATACTTGCTTTGACAGACTGCCTTTGGAATCCGGCATGGCAGTGTTAATTTGTGAGATCCTTCTGAAGCCCCATCTTTCACACCAGCAGGAACCAAAGCAGCTTTCAAAGAGCCACAAGATGTGTTCCAGTACCTGGTTGCTTTGTGCTAGCTGTGCAAGCTGACAATGCTCAAGTTTAGTTTAAAGAATGATTTAGCACCAAATTACCCAAATAATTTATACTGCCACCTGCCCTGGCCCAAAAAAGAGCTTATGTTTAGGGCAGCACAGCGCTAGCTTCGGAAGAAGAAGAGGGAACCAGCTGCATGCAGCTCTGGGGCTGGCCTGCTGAAGGGCTGCAGCTGTCCCCAGGCATAATTCAGGGGCTTTCTCCACACTGTCACTTCTGCAATCTTCCATCTCATCTCTGCTGAGCAGCCCTGCCTGTCCTACCCAGCACATCTGGACAACGTTTCCGTCTGAAGGGTTGGTATACACTACCAAATAAGTATATAAATGAAGCAGTGTTACTGTAACAGCTACACAGACTAAAAATACACTCACTACAACAATGCAGCATGGCTCCTAAAACATTCACAGATCTGCTTGTTAAGACAGGATTATTTGATGCAAAGGAGAAAGTTATGCTGTGACCCAAATAACTTCTCTTTTAAAATGTAAATCGATGCTTAGGACTATTTTCAAACAAACCAGTTGCAATGGTCTCACCTCTGTAGACTCTGTTGCCCTCAGCCCCTGACATAGGTTAAGTGACGTCCTGGGCATTTCAGTTTTCTGTGTCTCCCAGCACCTCTCAAACAGTGAGCCAGGCTGCTGGGTCTGTATGCACAGAGGAAGAGGGGCCATGGTCAGAAACACTGGATCCACATCACTGAAGTCACTTTGATGAGCCATGAGCTGACAACAGAGAGAAAGGATCTCTCCTCATTTCTAAGCTGTTGGAGCATTGGTGCCAGGGGCTATCCAAGGGAGATATATGCAGGCATGAGAAGCAAGAAAGAAAACTGGAGGAAACAATCTCTCTGTGGTCTCCTAAGTAAATAATGGTGCCACAGGAGAGATCATCACTGGCTACGGGTAAGAAGCACAAGATGCCCTTAGCTTACACCACCATGTGATTTTTGGCAAAGGCCAGTGCCTGTGGCCAATGTGGTCAGTGGCAGATCCATGCCAGATGGTACTTTGAGGTACTAGGTCCAGACTGGGATGTCTCCAGAAGAGGGAAGGAAAGTTGGCACTTCCCAAGGACCATTTCCCACCTATCGCACACCTCCCCTTCCAATCTTCTTTCATGCTGCACAGTCACTTTAAGAGAAAGAGCATGAGCTACAGAGGAGGTGGCCCAGTCTGGATCTGCTGTGATTGCTCTTGTTGTTTTCGAGAGAGAGCCAATGGCCACCTCAGTAAGAAAAGATCAGAATCACCACTGTTGACCCTCCCAGGCACATCATTTAAAGCTCCCTCAGGTAGAATATTTCTCAGAAATACTGAGACATTTTTGACAGCACTGGCTGTGCATCTGCGTGTTGTTGGCAGGGTATCATTGCTGCCGATGGCTGTATTTGAAACCTAACCAGCTGTGGCAATGCTAATGACAAGGGAAAAAAAGAAGAGAAAACAAAGACATGGGGCTGCACAGAAAACTCTCTTGGGAGTGAAGAGGCTGGAGAAAGAGCAACTCTGTTAGGCAAAATCATCCCATGCCTGCTTGGGAGGCACAAAAAATATAAACAAACTCCCCACACAGCTGGCAAATCCAGACATACCCACTTACAAGTTATTACTGGACACAGGAGTAGCCTAGAACATCATTCCAGTAAGTTTCTTTCAAGAACAAGGGCTGGAGGGTTTGTCCCAGGACAGCACATAGGGGACTGCTTCCTCTGAATGCAGCAGGGAGGGACTGGGAGGTATGGGCATGGTCCCTTCAGTCCCTACCATGGGCCTAGCATCTTATAGATGCTGTTAGAGCTTGAAAGCCTTTCTGGACCAGCGCTACCACTGGTTTTAAACACGAACAACCTCCTCTTCCCACTGTGCTGGCAGACTGGCCACTCACTTTTTCTAGCCTTAGTACTGCCTAAGGATGGCTGTTCTGCATAGGTAGAAGAGCAAAGTCCTGGCAGCAAAGTCCCATCCTACCTGTACTTCTGCCTCTTAACAGTGACCAGTAGCACAAGCAAAACACAGGGCAAATATGTACTTTTGGTGGTGTGTGAAATAGTAAATAGCTGCTTCCTAGCTACCTCATCTACACTAGTAATGGTTCTTCACGTTCTGTTATAATCCTTCCCTTCACCATCGCTGTCAAATTCATAGCTGCTGTGGTAGGGAAGCTGTTACACTTAACATTCACTCACGTTGCTGTTTCGCTGCATCTTGCATTGTTTTATATATATCTATAAACATCTGTGACCAAAACCATATAGTATTGAAGAGGGAGATTCAGCAGGGCTGTAAAGATGGTTCATGTTTTGTTTTCTCCTTTGTCACTAATAAATTATAGAGCTTTTCTCCCTCAGCTAAGTCAACACTTCAGGGAAGAATGTGCAGTGGCTCCTTTGAGCAGTAACAGCTCAGTTAGAACCTGTGTTTGGTCAGGAACATTTCTTCCCAGGGAAATTCCTTTGCATTTTTTTCACACCAAGTTTCACCTGCTGAACAGAGTTTCACTCTCTCCCAAGATCTTCCAGCCTGTGCCTGGAGACAGGGAATATCCCCTCCATTGCGAAATGTGACCATCTGTTTCCACCTTTTATTTCTACCTTTTAGAGAAATACTAATCTTCAAGTGAGCCTTCCCTCTTGTCTCACAAAAGCTTGCTTTCTTTTAGCAGTCTCTAAAGAACTACTGTTTTCCAAGTTTTCTGAACACTTGGGTGCTGAAAGAGACCACCACCCTTATCCTCACACTCGCTATCTCTGATGGAGCACTAAGGTAGGACTTTCCTCTGCAGAACCTTTGCTATCTGCTTCCCAATCTACCGTATGTACCAGGGCATGCTCAACTCTCACAGATTCAGCCAGTTTGTGCAAAAGTGAGACTTGACTTTTTACAGTTCCTGAGGCCATTCTAAAATGTTTGCCTTATTTGTCATTCACCATTCTCCTGATACTTATATAGCCTCCATGGTTAACATCAGCACAAGAACTTTTTGCTCTTTCCTTAAACAGTGCAGACTTCAACTTTTAAGTACTCTTTTAACACCTTAGTCCTCTACAGGCACTAAGAGATTCTCTGGCAGCCTTCCTTTGAAAAATGTTTTTATTTTTTTTTTATGCCTCAGGCATGCTGTTCCCCAATATCTTTTTCTGGCTTGAATTCTTATGGTTTGACATTTAGTCTGCCAGAAATCATCCCTTTTTTTTTTTTTTTTTTTCCTATTCCCTCATTTGTCTACAATGTCTATTGTTTAAAAGATATCTTCCTACTTCTGTGAATTGACTTTAATGTGTTACTTAAGCCCACTGGATTTTTTAGGTTCCTTCTAAAGACTTTTCCACTGAGATTTTAATCTTCATAACACTTGCCAGCATTTTACCCTATTAGTTTTTCTTTTAATATATTTCCCTGTTTTTATTTACTCCTTATGTTTAAACTGTAGTATATACTTCACCATTTCAATTCGTAGGTACTTACTAATAAAATTACTTTAACTATTTGACTTTTTTTTTTTTTCTCAAGAGGCACCATCACTTTTTCATTGACGTGGACCTTCTCTATCACCCAATATCATTTGTATCCCGATGATAAAGTGTCTCACTGATTTAAGAATGAAGGCTGGTGACAGCCTGTATTCACTTACAGTTAAAATGTCTTTATAGGTTGGGTGGTATCCAAACTGTGAGCTGGATTTTCCACGTGTCTCACTTGGATACATAAAATTACCTCATTTATTTAGATACTGCGATCAGCTCTTGCTCATAGAAGAGTATTTTTACCACCATCTCTGTGAAGCTTCTGTGTGGGGTGAGCGCTTTCCGCCACAGAAGCTTCTCCGATTCAATGCATTTGCCAGTTAATTAAAACAAAACAAAAAATAAATAAAAATAATACACACACACTGCAGAGCACCTATCTGAACACAGTACACTAATAAAAGTGAGACACCCCTTTCAAAGATTACTGTCTCCTAGCTACAGCAACAGGAGATTTACAGCTTTAAAGTGATGAGTCCTGCTCTGAAAGAGAGGTGCCTCCTTTCTCATGGAGAGAGGCAGCTCAGGCTGGCAATCGTTTCTTCAAACACATTCACCCAGAAGGCATTTGTGTTGTACAGGAATAGGCCATGGTCTCTCCATCTGTGGCTACTACAGAACAAGACAGTATGGAGGTAAATGATTTACAATGAAGTAGTGGATGACCAAAAATGTTCTTCAGATGCTCAGGACGTATTTTTCAAATGCTTTCCTACAGCAACCCTGCTACAAAGGATCAAGCCAAGAGGATGCCTAGGAAGCACACCAGGAAGCACCAGAGGTAAGGTGGACTGTATGAACAGAGTGAGGAAAGCTGCAGCATGGAGGATAGACCTGGGATATGAGAAGGCAACAAAGGCCTCCTGGCCATGCTGGTGGCAGTCTCCTGAGAGAGAAAAAGACTGTCTTGGACTGCTGTGTTTTTCCTAATCTCTAGGTTTACTCCAGTGATGTTCTCAAGAGAGAACTCATAAATGTGAACCTCCCCTACCAGCTCTGTTGCAGTTTTTTAATGTTTTTACAGAGTGAGCTCATTATGGATAATTATGTTTCAGATCACTGCAGAAATGAAGAGCTACCAGAGTTGGCCTGTGTATCATAAACATAAAACTGTGTTTGCCACCTATAATTTAATGCTGAGGAATTATGTAATCTTGAATTTACAACATTTGAAAATGTATTAAGGCAGATCAGCTGGGCTCAAGGCTAGAATTATGATGTGCTGCACAGAGTTAGTGCAATGTAGCCAAGATGGCAATGATAATCTCACAGATTGGGATGAAAATTTTCTCTTTGCTGTGGGGCACAGCTCTTGGGCCAGTGCTCTCTCTGCAGCTCAGTGGAAGAGCACGCCTACACGGCAGTATCGCCATCCAGGGTTAATGAGCGTCTAGAAGATAAGGTATCTGCAGTGGGATGCATACACGTTCAGGTCTACATCAAATTTGATTCCTTCTGCAACTCCATATTGGCAGCTAATGCCATGGGTTTCTTTTTTCTTCTACTTTGTGGATTTTATACAAGTGTGTCTTTTATATGGAAAAAACAATCTGGTGTAATAAGTAGACACTGGGGTTGGAAATACTAAGTATGAAGTCCAATTAATTTATGAGTCATTCTCTACCCCCTTCGTGAGCAGCGTGTTCCCAAGAAAACATCATCTGTAGCATTTATTGTGTCTATACAGGGGACAACCAGTAACACTGGGGCCTGGCCTGCTCTGTCACGCAAAACCCAAGAGATATTTCCTTTCATATTAACAAGGGGACAAAAAGGCACAGGATTCTCTGAAATCATCTTCCTGTTCTTTTGAATACATAAAAATAGGTTACTCATTTAGCAATTTAGGTAAACAGCTCGTTATGAAAAGTCATTAGGGAATAAGCCTTTATGATTTCATTTCTTGATCGTTTCCTGTCTAACTAAATAAACATGAACTCAAGTGACACAGATTCCATTACTTTTGTGCACAGATTCTTGAATGATTTCCTTCATACTTTTTGAATAATTTAATCTTCTCCTTCCTGTCAAAGACAACATATATTAACAGACAGTGGCTGGGGAGAGCAAAGTCTCTCAAAGACAACAGAATCTCTTGAAAACTTCTGTTTAAGGCTTAATCAAGGCAATAATCAATTCTAATGTTCAAGGAAATGTAGGAAAGTTTGGGAGAAAGTTTTGATGAACTGCACTTCTACATCACTTTGAAAAGAGAACAGGGAGTGAGAACAGCAGCATCTTACAATAAGAGCAGAATCCATTTTTTAAATTCCTTGATAAAATATGTTCTGCCACAATTTCAATCCTGACCTCTACAGCACAGCTTTACACGAGCAGGAGAGCTGAAGTACACCTGTGACATTAGCAAACCATCCTAAGCACAGCAGAATCACAGTAATGTGACGTGCCACTTGTCCATGCCTGCACACAGGAGATAAACTCTCCCCGTTTCTCAGTTCAGGCTCAGTAAGTCACTGCTGCAGTGAGGTCTAACCAAGAGCTAATCATGGCTCTGATTTTTCCCTGGTCAGGCTTCACCAAACTACTTTTATTCCTCAACTGGCAGCTCAAGAAGCAGAAGGGCGGTATTTTCAAAATGGCCTGTAGATTTACAGCATGGAGATGTTCTCAGGTATATTCTCCAAAGTCCTGGTTTAGAGGTCTTGATGCTCTCAAAGATTCTCAGTGACCTTTTTAAAAAACCTTAGCAGCCAACCTTCTTTCATCTCACAGATTAGGTTGTAATCCTACATACACAACTGTAGCTTGTAAGGCTGTGCCGAGTTCTCAGCACTTTCTGATAAATCCAGATGTAAAAGCAGAAAGAATGAGGGAAGGATCTCTACGGATCATGCTTATGTAGCCAAGAGATATGTCCTCTGTACCTACTAGAGTGGCACAAGCTTCTCAGTCTGGGGGCAAAGACCACAGTTGTGAGAGGGAACCAAGGGATTAAGACTTGGCTTCTAATCAGGAAATGGAGAATGAATCAACAACAGCTAGACATAGCTGGGACCATTAGCCTCCCAGAAACCATTCTGAAGCTATTTGAAGGGAGAGAGAAGGCTACCCAAAATGTTAAGTGACAACCTTCAGGGAAGTCAGATGCTGTGAAGTAGTATGTATCATTTTAGACCTTCCTCATTCAATGACTGACTGGGAATTCTGGTTTTTGCTCCAAAAGATGGAAATGGTATCTTTTGTTTGCTTGACCCTGAAAGGCAGAGGAAGTTGGAGACTTTATTTAGTCAATCCCAAGACATGGGAACTTACAGAACATTGTCACTTCCCCGAGAGCTTTTGTTTTTATTTTCCTTCTCAGCCTGTGTGGGTTCTGTTTGCCTTATGGATTTTTCACAGACAGTTTGCTCCTGGCCTTGGACATCTGTGAGTGGCTTGCACATGGCTGTCAGTTGAAAGAAGGTTCTTTGTAGCTGCATGCAAATAATCATGCTGCTTGATGGCAGAAAGCGCTCCAGTTTTGATCAAAAAGCTTTACCACTAGACTTGTTATTGACTTTTTAAATTAGAATGTGTATTATTTCAGAGTACTTTTGAAGTCTGTTACATTGGTATGATAATGGGTGCTAGGAAGGCAGGCTGGGGGAAGTGTTCAGGATCAGAAGCTGGCCAACACAACAGAGCACATGGAATTTGCAAAACTCGCCATCCCTTTCACAGTAAATTTCTGCCTATAGGAGACTGATTGTGTTTCATGACAAAAAGCAATCCTTAAGAACCCAGGAAGATACAAGTTATGGAGGGTCAGGCATATGAACAGCTATCTCAAAGGCACACTGAAGATGAGTCCCATTGCGTGACATTAGACTAAGGACCTATCCATAATATTTCTAAAAAAAAAAAAAAAAAAAAATCAAAACTCTCTGTCATGACTGCCAATTCCCAGAAAATGAGCCTCAGATCTCACCAGGGGCTTTCCCATCAGGTCTCTCACTTTTGTTAGTCTGAGAGTGCAGACACCAACCCTCAATTCAGATGGAAGGACTTTCACATATGGGGAACTGTTTTGCACAGGGACCCTAAGAATAAAAAAGGTCTTTTTGGTCTTTGTGCTGCTGCTAAGGCCACCAGTATTCATGGTGAGTACATACCTGCACAGAAGTTTACAGTTGCTACTCCCAAGAGGAAAGGCAAGCTGTGAGAATACATAGCCTAATCCTAGGGAGAAGCACACTAACAAAAGTGGCTTCTTGGGCTGAAAGTTGAATGCTGTCTCTACACTGAATGACTGTACATTTGTTCTCACTTTTGTGTGCTGCGGGGAGAGGACTACTGGTGGTGTATGCTGTGCTGCAAAGCTGCAGGCATCCTGCAGAGACAAAAGACTTGTGCTTGGGGTAGGAAGAGCTTAGCTATGATGTAGTCTATAGATTGTTTTGATCCAAAGATCGATGTTCTAACCCACTGCATTTTTTACAGCAGTTAAGTAAATAGAAGGCTAATGGCAGATGTTTTCATTTAAGCTTCAAGAAAGGCACCGCCTATATGTCAATTTGGAACTGGTGTAATGAGCCAACAAGACTCTGAATTACAATAAAAGCAAATTTAGGAATGAAATCTACTGGAGACTTAACTGGTCTCAAGTGCATAGTTAGATTTCTAAAATAATAGCTGCAATCCAGCATAACAAACATGACTTGCTTAAAAACAAAAGCTGGAGTTTAACTGTAAATTGCAGTTGGCTTTCATTCCCATGAGAAATGGCAAGCTGTTTCTCCTTTGAATAACTTCTCAGTAAAAGCACACTAATGGTGCCCCCAGAACAACATACAGTGGGACTAGGACTACCCAGAGCTGCTTTTTTCCCCTCCAGGCTTACCAACCCTAAGGTCCTTAAGTACCATTCATGAGGCAAATTTTCTGAGAGTACTACTTGTGTCCACAAATGCTGGGCCTTTGTCACTGGGCAGAGGTAGGTCAAAATACAGGTTTAGCTGGCTGCAGGGACCAAGAGGAGAGCCACACTGAGGGAGAGCAGCCAGCAGGGAAATGGGAGAAGGGTAAAGGGCTGAGAGAGCCTCTAGGGAGGCAGAGATGGAGGAGCTGACAGTAAGTACTGTCTATGAACTGAGGGGTGGCCCAGCAAGCTTGGAAAGGAGCTTGGAACAGGGTAGGGAAGAAGAGGGTAAGAGGGGGAGGATTAACAGGTACCAACATGTGACAAGTTACTATACTTAAAAAAAAAATACTTCAACATATTAAACATATTTTAAAATATTTCTGTGCACCTGCACAGAAGCCCTCAGCAGGGATTTTGCTGGCTTATCCTCATGCTCTCAGATGGGCATGGGTGATTCAGGCTGACCAGGAGATGGAGCACATGGTTGGAAGTTCCACGGTAATAGCCATTTTTACTCTTTTCCAACATACAACAACCTAATAGTTTTTATCAAGTTTTAATCTTGAAAATGAATAATGTATTGTTATTGCTTTGTACAGTGTTGTTCCCTTAAACTTCCATCTTACTGAGTGCACACACACATGCACCTGCCTATTGCAAAGTTTGCTGTTGAGATTTGCCATTAGCTGCAAAGCACTGGGACTGCTACTGGCTGGACTTACCCCAATTCTTCCCTCCAAGAAAAGCTCTTCAAACTGTAAACTTGATTCTGCTTTGTACACTGGTGAAAACTGGCAGACCAATCTCACTGAACCAATGTCATTAACCTACATGCAAAGTCATGTAGGACAGCAACTGACAACTCACTTCCTAATCTTTGTTCATACTTGTTCTCTGTCTGGGCAGCTAGTGGTGGGAACAGCTCAAGCCAGCTAAAGACAGGGTCTCTAGAAGAGCTCAGAAGGCACTCAAGCAATCCAAATGTAATCACAAAAGGATGATAGTCCTGCTGGGAAAAGCCTGTCCAAGCAGTTCAAAGGGTTCTCAACTGAACTGTAAGCTGCTTCATGTTTGGAAGCAGTGTCAATGGGTAAACCTTAGTACACAGACAAATAAAGATCCTGCAAAAGAAAGCACATGATGAAGCTCCAAAAAAGTTTCAAGGCAAAGGCCACTTCACTTGCCTTCCCTTCATCTCCTCTGCCAGGTTTGTGGCAGCAAAAAGAAAGGGCAAGTAAGTGGCAGTGGAAAAGGTTTCCCTTCTTCCACAGAAATCTGGCTGAGGCATGAGAAAAGGCAGAGGGGGATGAGTTCTTTCATGGAAAGTTTTGCCAGTTCCTCTCGGGGATACCCGTTATCTTCTAGCTGCCAGCTCTCTGCATTTGGGCAAAGAATTAAGGTGGTCTTAAAAGAACAGCAGACAGCTGGGAAGAAAGCTTTGTTGTCAGCTAACTTCCAGATGCTAGTTCAGGATGTGCTCAGTCCCTGTGGAGGCAGAATAGGGTGGAGGAGCAATACTCTCTGAGAAGAAAAATGGGTACTTCTCCAGGCAGAAGTTTTTAGGGAATCATCTCCTCCAGGTAATCTATTAATAATCAAATTAAAAATCAAGCCATTACTTACTGGCTGTTGTGTATCTTGTATTTTTTGTCCTAATACCTGGCTGAGTGTCCCAGAGAAAGCAGTGTTTGATACCATTGTTTACTTAATGATATTCTTGTGTATCATCTGTTTCAACATCTCTGCCCAAATCCCTGGACATTTTTTTTAATTTCCTGGATTATGCTGATGTTCTGAAGAAAAATCCCAAAGAACTCAACTATAATTTCACAACGTTTAATTATTAATGAAGGCTAAGATTTGTCACTGGATTCTGATGTGTATTTTCCAAATTATATTTACTCCAACAACTGAAAAGTTATTTCAAGTAAAACAAGACTCAGTAACATGTTATGAAGAAATAGCATTTGTTCTTCAAGTGATAAAGTGTCCATTTGCACTTGATAATTCGTCTCAGCCAGAAAAGGATTTTTGTGATGGACATGAAAAGGGAGTTTCAGGCAGATACACGCCAAAAATAATTCTGATACATCTAATAAAAATTCCCCTAAAACAGCTGGTTATACATTATCACACTCAACTTATAGTACTGCAAGGGAAAAGGTAATTATCAAAATGTTGAAAGCCTGAACTGATTTCTCTTTTCTTAGTTCATGGAAATTCAGATAGTGTTCTCTGCATGCTTGAATTTAACAACAACATTCTGGTTTATGATTCAATTGTACTGTAAAACATATAAGTTTTAAAAAATATTACATATACAAACGTTCAGAAAGTAAAGTTTATACTGTTACGGGGTTCATGACGCATTTGATGACTGTGACAGTGACCCTGCATCCTCAACATGTCCCAGCTTGGCAGCTACTCACCATATGAATTAATGATATATTTATACAGTTCATGTCCTGTCTCTCATGTGGGACTAAAATGCAGATGAAGAACATTTCTGTTTGCTAATAAGCCTGTGCCCCTAGTGCAAAGCTGTTTTCTCTGCTGTCCTGCAGCGCTGTAACATGATTATTATTAATCCTGACCAGGCAGTGCTGAGAGGTCCCGCTCACGCTGGGTGTTGTATAACAGAGTGGTAAACAGCTGAGGAAGCCGATGGAAGGCAGTCAGCATCCTAAGAAACAAGCAAGGCCCAGGAATTTGCCCTGCTAAGCAGGCATAGGAGGAACTCAAATGTGAGCCTGAAGACAGCCTCCACGCTCGATGGGATCTTTATAGCCACCAAGTTCAAGAAGCCAGATCACATTCAAGTAACCCTTACTCAGCCATGTATACATCACTGGGATTGGATGGCACCACCTCTGTCCTTGAAGGAGCTAGAACAAGATACTGCAGAACCACTGGCCAAGTCACACAGCCTCTCGTTACAGTCTCGGTGGCCAGGCACTGCTGATTTGCCAGCACCTCAGCTCCAGAGGGGACCCTGGCAACTAAGGCCCAGTAATGACCAGTCTGACTTCTTTTTCAAAGCTGTAACAACAGACATTTGGTCTAAGTTTGGTTTCCACATACAAGTCAGGCACATCTCTTTGAAGTTATTCTCCTATCATTCTCTTTCATGTTTTGGACTTACCATTGATGTTTACAGCTGGCAACACTATAGACATCTTTGGTCTTCTGGTCTTGTTGTGTGTGGTGGCTGGCAATAACAGGTGGTCCTGGAAAATAGGGGAAAAGATGCGTTAAATCCACTCTGGAAGTACAGAGCTGGGAAAAATCCTTTCAATTCTATCTTAACAGGCATTCTGCACAAAACTATTTATGACAGCTTAGCAAATTCACATTGTTGAGGGAGTCTTCCAAAAGTCACAGCAATTGCTCATGCTGTGTAACTGAGAAGAAATCTCTATCATGTGCAGCAGAAGATGAAAAAGCCTTGATTGTGTGGAAAGAGATGGAAACTACTATAAGGTCCTCATTCAACAGAGTACTTATATATATGATTAAAGTAATTTAACTTGACTTCAATTATATTTAAACATGTGGTTAAGGGCTTTGCTGAATTGGAGCCTTTACTTGCAGTGCTGCCTTCTTTATATATAAATGTCATCCCACTTTATCTATATCAAGCTCTGTGCCACATGCCCTGTGAAGTAGGACTGTAACAGTCAGGGTTGTGATGGGGTGTGAAACACGAGCTCTGCTGACAAAACCTACCAGGGAAGTTGGATGGCAAAGCTGTGCTTTAGTAGCTTAGCTCAGTTGTGAGGTGGCTGGGTGCTGCTGTAAGACAGCAGTGTTCAAACTAACTATCCTGAGTTTTGGCAGTGGAAGCTGCATCTGCAGGAGAAGCTCTGGATAAGGACCTGACCTGCAAGGAAAAATGCCGCTTTTCTTCTTTTTTTTTTTTTTTTTTGATGTTGCTGAACCCAAATTGCCCAACTTGCAGCCTAGGAAAACACAGTTCTTCCCTTATCAACAGAAGCAACAGAACATAAAGCACCAGTCCAGGCTTCTCCCATACAATTGTGCTATGATGATCTAGACGGACCAAAGAAAAGACCGTGAAGGACGAGGAAAGCTTCCCATGCCTTCCAAAGCTTTCCTTCCCTGACAGAAGGTTGTTGCTTCACTACACCATCTCAGTACACATTGAGCATTGTGAGGGAAGTATATTTGCTCTCTCTTAGTAATTAGGAACAAAAGACTGTGTTGATGTAATTTACAAATCGAGTATAAATTTCTAACTCAGGCTCTAAGTGAAACAAAATCACACCAATCGCTATCTTTGTGTGGAGACCAACTCATTAAGAAGTCCTAAAACCAGATCTGAACACCTGCCTTTTGCTTTTCAAGAGCCAGCATCTATCTCACATGGTTGAAAAGCAGAAGAAGTTTTGATCCTCTCACGTCATTTCATGGTTTCCCATTAGTAAGACTCCCATGATATTTTACAAACCTGGCACTCAGAAACTTTACATGCAGCTTTTTGGCTCCCTGCTGAAGGGTAAGAACAGGCACTCAAAGAGCTCCTGCTTTTGGCCAAGGTTATCTTTTTGGCAAACTGAGTTAGACTTCCTTCAGGACACAGTTGTTAACTTCTTATTGTCAGGGTAACTGTATTTTCCCCATTTTAATATCTAAACACTACATTGTTATGTCTAAAATTCAGGGAACTGAGTCACACAAAGTTAGGTGTTAAATATATCCAGATATTCTGTAGAAACACTGCAGAAATATCACTCTCTTTCCCACCAAAAAATCCCCCCAAAAACCCAAATGACTGACTATGAGAAGAAAACATTACTTCAGTAAATGACTGTAATTAAAAACATCTTTGTACCAAAATTACAAAACCACTCTGGTATAATTCTCAGACTACATATGTAATTCCCATTTCATTTTTGAACCACTGAGATTAGGACAACACTCAGTTAAGACAATGAAGTTTACAGAAAATCTGTTCCTGAAAGTCAGTGTTCCCAAGGGAACAGGCCTAAGATGTCCATTAAAACTACATTTGATAACAATATCCTTGTCATAATTTGACAACTACTTATAACATTACTTAAGAAATGCTTTTCCTGGTATTTTTTTTTTTCCCAATGCTTCTGAGAGTCCACAACATAATTACCTAGCAAAACACAAGTGCTGTGGAGATAATCACTCATGTGAGTCAAGTAACCACTATTTTTAGCTAACATAGCTGAAGGCTGGTACATTAATTGATGCTGGCTTAGTTTTGCCTATAATGGCACCTTTATTTACTGTGTGTACAAAATGTATTAACAACTATCACAAAGATTTACAACTGGAATACCTCTACAGAAATAAACAGCAGTGTCATACCAGAAATGCCAAATTTCTGGATAGCAACAAAATAAGGAAAAATCCTCAGGTATCTTCTGTACCATTACCCTTCTTGGCTGCACCACTGGAAGTTCAGGTTGAACATTCAGAAACAGTTTTTTGCCCAGAGTGTGGTGCAATCCTGGAACGGGTCAGCAGAGAGCTAGGAGATCGTGGAGGTTTCCAAGACCCAGTTACACAAAGCCACGGCTGCCCTAAGCTCCTGTCAGCAACAGTCCCACTTCAAGGAGAAAGCTGGGCTAGGCACCACCAAAGGTCTTCTCTACCTATTTTGATGATCCTATGATTCTGTTTTTGCAGTCCATATGATGGACATTGGCAGTACCAACTTCTCATAAAGAGTCCTATGGTAACTACAGAGTTAGTGCAAACACCATAGACTTGGCCTTTACAAGCTCTGCATCTCCTCCACCATGGTTAAATTCAAAGACTTGGCTCAGACTGGCTCTGCAGTTAACAAATTGTATTTCCATGACTACAATGCAGCCAAATTATGCACTAATACTGCTGGGCAGGTTCAGATTTCACCAAACTGATTTGATCAATGACTTTATTCTAAACCTTGCATTGAAAATGAGATGGAAAACTCAACTTTCTTAGTTCTGCCACACCTGGAAACTTTTTCTTAAAACCAAACCAAGCCAAACTAAAACCAACCAAACAAAACCAAAAAAACCAAACCAAAACCAAACCAGGTGTTAGATTTAATCTCAACTAATATTAGACTTCTGTGAATGTTTTAAGAGCTGCAAAGAAGAAACAAGCAGTTCACCACTATCTGCTCTTCTTCCTCATAACTCTTGCCTAAAGCAAAAACACCACATATTTTTCTGCTAGATCAGTCAACTGAAGTGGGCAACTCCAGCTGGTATTTCACCCTACACTAAGCATTGGAGCTCCAGAGAAGTCTGCAGCTCTCCAGTGACTCTTGACAATAAAGTCTAGTTCATACTGGTCAACCAAGTTCAAACAGCCGAAACTGTATTAAATGAATCCCACCCAGTCTTCTTTCTCTGCCTCAGAGCAACAAAGGCAGCATTGTTTTCTAGACCACAGTTACATACATTCAAAACCAGAAGAATATAAGAAGGAGGACAGACAGATAAAATACCAATATTATAATTCAGCCTAACCTAGTGAATTTATTTTACACAAATCATGGCAGGCCCAACACATCCTGCTTAGCTACACAAAATCCTTTTAAGAGACATAAACTGAGAAGATAAAAACTTAGATACCTGTTTCCTGTGCACTGTTACTAGAAATCCCTCCACACACAATCTGACTCTAGATCCTCTAGACATTAAAATTAACTTCCCACTAGTTTCCAGACTCTAAAACACCTCCTAAAACAACACAGCAAAGTGGTATGTTCATGTATTTGTTCATCTGCATCTCCTCTGAACTACTCCACAGTTTTAACAATGTGAGAGCAAAGATGCAGAGCCTTCTGCTTGCACAGCAGATAGTGAGACAATGAAGTCACTTCCACCCGTGTTTGTGTATCCGTATGTGCTTTGGAGTGGCTGCACAGCTCCTCAGTTGTGCACAGCACCAAGAACCAACTTTGAAGACAGAAGATGACAAAGCCAGTCAGCTCTAAGTCCAAACTGCTACCAGGAGCTAATGTGCAAGGTGCACAGATTGTCTGGAAGTTGGATACTGCCCATCTCTACTACAAAAAGCCATTTTTTTAAATCTGGAATTAGGGAAATTCATCCAATCTTTACCTTTTATATGCAGAAGAGTCCCTCTGACAATCAGTCCTAACTTGTAAAGTTTCATAATTACTCTCATTCGATACTGAAGACAAAGGTAGCAACAAGTATACTGCAGAGTATCACAAATATTTTGCCTACTTTCAATATTCTTAAGCCCAAAAGCCTTCAAATAATCCACAAATTTGTATTTTGAAACAATATCTATTTTCTTATACGCAACTTACATGAATGTATGGATTAGTGACTAGGGAGAAATTAAACATTTAGAAAGTCTTGCTTGAATACATCCTGAAGGATCCTGAATTGAATTCCAGAAGGGTGTGTGATGCTATTACTCATCTCTAATTTTAAACACTAGACAAAAATATCTAAAATTAAAATACTGTTGGTGATATTAACACATGGTCTAAAACTGAAAATGAGTAAAAGCAAATTTTACAAGTCAGCATCTGGTCCATGAGCATGAATGTCAACCAGAGGCAGAATAAATCACAACTATTACTCAACAACAGATGGCCTTGGCTTGGACCAAGATTTGCACTTAGATGAGATGACAATTTAAATAGATGATGCAGACCTGAGACTGCTGGCAAAAAGACTGGAAAAATATCAACCCAGAAAGACAGTATTTCAAACAAGACCCTAGCTTTACCATTCTTATTGTGCTTTTGATCATCACAGTTCAGTGATATTGAAGCCAGATAAGATGGACAGATAGATGAATATAGACATAGATATTAAAAATCCAGCCACAAAATGCATTACCTTAATTTAATAAGTTGGGATACAGAAACACATTTTTTCCTGGGGATAAAATCTGAAGCTGTTATTTGTTAAACTTCTGATTAATGATCACATTTATGAAGTCCTTGCCACCACAAAACATTCCGGGCACTATGTAATTAGAATATAATCAACCAGAGATGTAAATATTTTTAAATTATGTGCCTCTATGGAATTAAATTCCTCACTGAATCTTTTTACTTTTCTGGCTATTTCAGTGCCTGCTGATCTGCTTCTGGACTGAGCAACACATGGAACTGCAATAAAGATTTTAAGGCTTCTTACATAAGATCAGCGTTGTCGGGGCTCTAGCAGGGATTAAGCTTTGGAGCCTCGTGTATCTCTCACCCCCACAGTCAACTGGCAACACAGATCTTGTTCCATTGTGCTAGAATATTCCAAAACCAGCTGCTCCTGCAGCTTTGGACAGAGTTATGACATGTGGTTTGCTTCTCAAAGTCTCTAGTACTTAGATGCATGAAAACTTGCAGGCATCTTAGCTTCTATTTAAAAAAAAAAATAAAATAATTGTTTGTAACTCTCATATTAGAAGAACATAAAGAAAATATCATCTATGAATACCATCATGTTCCATTAAACAGAGAAAACATTCTACTCTTTTTGATTTTTTTTTTTAACTATAATAATTTCATAACCTTGATTCTTGGCTTTTAAATTATTAGAACCGTCGGTATTGTTCGTTCTGGCTTTTGCCACATGTCCTACCAGCAATTCTGCTGTACCCAGTGACAGATGCTTCCCCAGGGAGCAATATGCCACCTAGCAATAGGCAATCTGCAGAGCTCCTCCTCCATTTCTGCGTGTTTGAAAGAAACACAAAGGAATTAATCCCTGCAGCATAAAATATTATAAGTGCTACAGAGAATGTTTAGAGGAGACATGCATGCAAGGGATACCTGAGTGAAACGGGACACAAAGGAACGGATTTCCAAACCCGCCACAGCTCTGCACTCTCAGCATGAGCTGTCTTTCCTCCTACCCCTGAGGTTACTTATCTGTCAGATCAATTCCCTTTGATTTTTCTTACCTTCTTAGCTGCTGTACTTAGGTACGGGTAAGGATTTTTCAAAAGCCTTTTCTACTGCCTCAAGCAAAAACATTACCTACTAGAAAGTAACTTGATTTAAATGTGTTTGGTTATAGAGTATTTAGGTGTGCCTGTGTAAATGCTTCTGACCCTTCCCACTCCTTTGGGGTATGTACCCTGCAAAGTACGGAGGTGACATGTGGGAACCATGACTCCATTCCTGCAAGACACTTACCATCTCTCTTCTCACAAAGATTTCCTTGAATTGTCCAAAGGATTCCTACTCTCCATTAGAGATACATCTCTGACAAATATAGAATAATCTTTTTGAAAGCAAGTGACATTTGTCACTTTACAGGAATAAAAGCTCCAAGGGCACTGGATTAAAATACCAAAGAAAAACCTTAAATGTACTGTTCTCATAATTTGCCTTGATGAGGAGATTTGATCTTTACCATTGCCTTGGAGACCATCTACGTGCTAGAATATTGCAACTAACAAAGACAGTTGCCAGAGCAGAGAGGGCAAACAGAGCAAGGCGCCTCGGCATGTCAAAGGGTACTCAGTCCAGGCAGTTTCAAAAGACTTGTTACAGTAAACAAACACTGTAACTGGGCATTTTTTCATCTCTGTTTATGACTAAGAGGCCTTCCAGGGAATCATGCCTCAATCTTTTCCAGCCTGAATCTTCATGCTGTGATTCTAGAACCTTGTTACAACTACTGCTGATACAGACTGAGGAGCTTCCCACATTCCACTAAAGCACTGGCAGCTTCTCAAAGTTGACAGTGGTACCATTTTTCTTTACCAGCACTACTTTTGGTAGTGTTCAACACACCCTGACAGCTTATCTGTTAACTATCTGACCACAGCTAGTGAACTCAAGATGAAGCAGATAGAAAGTGGGTTTTCACCACAAAAAGTTGTCCATCAAATCCATGTATTGTCTTTCAAGCCTATTTCTTCTAAACATCTCCAGGGATTTCAGGTCAATGAGATGACACTGGACCTCTTTAGAGGTATGCTTCTGGCCACACAATGAGCGTGAAACAAAAATGTGCTTTCACAGGCCCAAAAAGCTGCATGCAATTTCAGTCACTGCCCTGTACAGGTCCTCTGAAGAGTTGGACTTTTTTTAAAACCCTGGGCTGACAGTGCCAGCTTTTCCTTCATAAACCACAGATTTCACACTTTTTGAAAATTTCAATAATAATTTCAGTCTGTCTGGCTGTTGCCAGAGATATGAAGCTTCTGTCCTGACCTACACAGAAAAGCATGCGCTGAGCAGCACTGCAGCCTTTGGTATGCAAATCCTACCCAGGAAATGGTACCTGTGAAGCTGGAACTTCATTCTCAGAACAGCCTGGGCTGAACTTCAGCAGCTCTCTGGTCACGAAAGGAGGCTGTTCTCCAGGGAAGAGAACTTCCCTGCAATGCACTCATGACCTAGGAGCTGATTCTCATTTACCCCAGCAGTTCCTGACACTGAAAAGCACATAGCACAGATCACGGTGTAAGTGAGAATCAGATCTTGGCATATCCGATCCTGGTCTCCTCTGTCAGTTTCAAGGGGACATGTATGAAAGTTTACAAATTTGTAGATGAAGTGTCTGTATAATTTCACTATTGATTCAGCTGGGTGATAACAACCACATAGTGTCCTGAGGATACACCACACTGGATACAGCACTGGTCCACCTGAAAATGCCAGTTCCTGCAGCATTGCTTTTGCTATCAGTGGACATTAAAGAGGGCAGTAACCATAGAAACTGCCGCTATCCTACCATTTCAGTCAGACCCTTGTATCTGAGAAGTATGGGGATGGTTTTAAGAGCAGACAAAACCAGAGGAAACCAGTTAAAACCTCTACCCAAACTGTGACTCATAGCCACAATACTTGCTCATTATACCATGAACTGCAAAGCTGCCTTGTTTTTAGAGTTGGTGTGCAAGTAGATTTACCCATGCCATCGTGGATCCTTCCAGGGAAGCCATGACATACAAAGCACGAGTACGGGAGTAGGTTAAAGATAAGGACTGCAAGGAATCCCCAGAAAACCCACAATAAAAATTCACAAGGTCTCAGCCTCTCTGCTGCACCAGCGTTTGACAGCCCACCCTGGGAGGCCCCAGTAGCTTTACCTACTTTGGGTTTAACAGTAACCATTTAATTTGAAAGAGTACCAGCTCTGCATATATTAAGCTTGAGGTTAGCTAACAACTATTAACACAGTTTGATTTTGCAGCATACTTACGAGACTTTTTAATCAAGAATACAACTCCCAAACCCTAATCATAGAATTTAATTACTTTTCTAAGTTGCAAGCCTATTTTGGAGGTGAGTGGGCAGACTGTCCCATAACAGGAAGGTTCCCAGAAGTATTGGTAATAGAGCTGCTTTTTCTGCTTTTATTTTTGCTCAAAATGCTCCTATTGACACCAGTGCTGTTCCAATCCCAGTGTTTCTGTGCACAGGTGGTTTTTACAGCCTATACTTTGCACAAAGCAATGAAGTGATGAGATGTGCTTTTTATTTGAGCATTTTACCAGAAATAGCTCAATCCCAGTGTCAATAAAATGTCCTGTAGTAAGATTGCACCTTTCTGACATTCCCAGGCAAACAACACCTAACTTCACTCTGGAACACTTTCTGGTCACTGTCCCTGCAGAAGAGGGACTTGATATCCAGTTTAGTTCCCACATAAGAGACCTTTTAATGAAGAAATCTTTAGTGCCTTTTATTGTCAACTGTGCTACTGCCAGATGTGATAGGGCCTGGGCTCCAAAAATAAAGCAACTGCAAAGCACCTTGCTATGAGTCAGAGAGCCTTGTGAAAATCCCAGAAACCTCAGAGGAACAGAAAATTCACTCTGTCACAAGCCTCCTCCACTCCCATTAATGGCAGTGATACTCTTGTCTATGAGCAGGGCTCAGCTTTGGAGATCAGCACTGAGTGTTTTCTCAATGTAAAGGACTGTAAAGTGGCAGAGGACCTCTTCTAGATAAAGAACTAAAAAGGCTATGGAGATTAGCAATATGAAGACCTGCCGTGAACTGTGTCCTCTGAAGTTCACAAATGGAAACAGCAAACACCAGTAAAGCAAGAATTACTTTTTGTCCCTTCTCCTTTTGGACTGAATTTATGTTACGTTGCTTTAAAGACCAAAAGGAACCTAAAAACCAGGCCAAATTAAAGTGACCTTGTTTAGAATTTTAAATGGACTGCAGGTGTCTCAGGCTTAGACATTTATTCAGATCATCTCTCCATTAGCTCTTGATACCCAAAAGATCCAAGACATAACAAGCAGTCAGCATATGATTCTACTTTAGAACAAAAGAACACTCCAGGTGTAAAAGCAGAGAATCCAGTTTCACAACTTGAGGCAAATTAAGCTTTCCTACTGCTGAAGCTGTTCCTGATTTCTTCTTCCTGCCTGTCCTGGGCCAGGCATTGCTGCTGCTGCTGCCCAAAAGCTGATGCTGTCCTCCTCTGACTCTAAAGGAAGCCAACTCAATTTGCTAAGAATAAAACAAGCAGCATGTTCAGATATGACACTTTCCTTTACCTGTCTTCCACTCACCAACCATTTTCAATCAGTGCTTCAAGGATTTTCTAACAAAGATGTGACTTCTATATATTTATTAGCTATCAATAGAGTCTTCTTCCATTAACTTTCCCAGTCCTCCCTTGAATACATGTGAACTTATAGCAGTTATAATGCATTTTGTTAAGAAGTTCTAAAAGTCTACTTCTATTGTATGAGTTGCTTCCTTTCCTTGGTTTGAATCCATGTCCTCCTAGCTTCATTTACTGCCCTTTGTTTCATTTGGTACCCTACTCGGTTCCCTCGAAGTAGAAGATCAAGGTTACAATGGAGAAAGCAATAATAAAAATGCAAAAGAATTTCATTACACCATTGAAGTTTGAGGAGACCAACACAACAGCTTTCTAATATACAAGAGGCTGTAACACAAAGTATTACTTAGATGCACCAAAGGTGGCTCTGAAGTAGACATCACATAATGGTGGAAACAATCAATATACTATTCAGTTTTTCTATTTTCATGGTTTACAATCCCTTTGTTCAACTTCCAAGGCCATGGAGGAGGATTTATGGCTTAAGATAACACTGGCATATGCTGGTAATTATGTATCTATTAGTCAAACAGTAGAACCATTCCTCTGTGAATCCCTCATTTTGAAATTACCCAAGACATACCTGCCTCATTTCCATCCAAGCATTTTGCATCTCACTTTTGACTTGCAGTACATCCTAAGTAAGAGGCATTAGGTACCATCAGCCCTCCCCTGTGAACAGGGAATACTTCAGGAAATCACAGTTAGCAGAAGCGTGTGGGTACCTATGTTAATTAGACACCATGAGGCCCAGCAAACCAGTCTGATTGCAATGGAGAGTGAAGGCACTCCTTTTGGACTTTATTTCTATCATAACCATACTCTTTCTTGTAGCCTTGTCTTTTTTGCTTTGCACAGGAAAGAAAAAGAAAGGCCATAAGAACTGGGAGGGCACAGGATAGAGACTGGACAGCCAATTCAACTTGTCTGCAGAATTGCTTTTCAAAGCCTGAAAGTAAAGAACAATGCATGCATTTGCTATGATGTAATTTGGGTTTGGCAGCAGATTAAAAAAAAATTCCTAAATGCAAAGTAAGAGGATGTGAACAGCAGAATTCTATGTTTAAGCAAACAGTTTTGGTTAAACACGCATAGGAGGGTTTTTAAGGACTTGAAAATGCTTCGATAATTTGTCTGTGTGTTGTGGAAATTAGTTGACTTTCAAGATAAACTGGGAAAGGTATGTCTATATAGATAGTTGACTCAGTTCTGAGATTCTGTGAAGACAAAAAGAAGTTCCAGCTTGTGGATGGTGAACTAGTAGAAAAGTTCCTCCTATTATGTTTGATAAGGATCAGAATTTCTTCTAAAGACCCTTTCAATCAAACTAGCCTCTAAAAATTAAAATAAGTTTGCTCCAACTTACTTGAAAATTACATTTCTCTGCATTTTCTCTCCTCCCAATGGCCTATTTAAGCAAAGAAATGCAGTTCATCTGTAACTCCCAGCTGAGTCTGTCAATTATCTTTGTAGATTTTACAAAGTTGTAAGACCCAAAAGGAATTAATTGCTTTATTACTACAACCCATAAAAAGAAATTTCCCTCCTTCTCTAATTCACTGCAGCAGAGCTTTGCTTTTGCATAGCATCTGCAGGCTATTAGTTTTGCAACTGCAATCTGTAATTGCAAAAACATGTAATTTAGGTAGGGCATGTGAATAAGGTCCAGTAAAACCAAAAAGGATATAATCCAGATTCTTTGCTTCTCTGACCAAATGTTAACCCAAAATTTCTGTATTTGCTTGCAAGACCTCAGGTCTTTTACATAAGACAAATTCTGAATTCCCAGAATTACTGCCCAGCTGGAGACTCTGCCCCAAAAGAGCATGCACAACACAAACTGAAGCGGGGAATGTTATTATGAACAAACACCTTTTTTTTTTCTGCTATTCTGCCAGTGCAGCCCTCATACATAAGCAGAGAGCCAACCAACGCACAAAAATGATGTGGTTTCATGGGCATGACCCTTGGATTCAGTGTCATGAGATGGACTAGACTGTAAATCCTGATTTTTCTCTAGATCAGACTCTCCATGAAACAGAAGCTGGATGGGTTAAATGAAATTTATGTCAGGCTTTCTCTAAATGCTGGATCAACATAACCCTGTAGGTCAAAATCCATTTGCTAAAACAGCTGTCTTCTGCTTTCTCTTCTGACTGAGTTCAAAGGACAGTGAAATACTAGAATGCTTAGATCTCACTTTGTGGTGAGATTTCCATACTTAGAGCTCTTCAGAGCCTACTCAACAATGCCACAGCCAACCTCACGCAGTGTTGGAAACAGCCTTCCTTCACACAGGAGGCAGGACAGGAGGGCTCTTCTAACAAGCATTTCTAAGATCCATAAGGACCTTGCTTCAAATTTGGAAGAGTCTGTCAAGATAATACTCTATCTTACCCTTTCTCATCTTACTAACTTGCAGGCCATTCATGAAAAGGCTGTATGAAAAAGCTGTTGATAGCAATCACGGGTACATATGCATGAGAAATGTTTTGGAATAGCTACAGAATTCCATGAAAGGCCACACAGTCTGAGACTGAACATGCTTCTGACAAAATTTCTTTCAGAGCACAAGAAAGCATCCTTTCTTACAGAGAAAAATGCCCACACATTCAGGTAGTTGGGAATGCAAGAGAACTTTAAAATCCTAATCAGAAACAACTGTCAAGTACAGTCCAGACTTCAACCTTTTTTGAATCAAATAAATTCATTTGATCACAGCGTGTTCAATCCTACAACACACGCGGCACAAGATCCATCTCTGGTTTGAAAATTTCCTGTCTTCTTGTCTTCTACAGCAACAGAATTTATTTGGTTAAATCTCCCACTGAACCTTCACGCTATCTAAAATAGTTGCAAGGCAAGAAGCAGATTGCCTGCAGTAATCAGTGCAGCAGACCCACTGTCTTGGGCAGACAGTTCAGCCGAAGAGCCAGACATCCAGAATTAGAACACAGGTGCAGGATTCAGTCTGAAGGGCAACTTTTATAAAATGGATCCAAAAGATGTTCTCATGCAGTGAACAATTATATTACTGGTGTACAGGTGAATATACATTTAAAGTTTTGAATAAAATCACATCCAGACTGCAAAACTCCATTTTACAGAAGCTGCAATTGCTCTAAAAAGTATGCACCCGGTCCATCATACTGTACAAAAAGACCAAACTGTTCATCAGCCCAAATGCTGAATGTGAGCAGATGCATTCTTGAGCTGAACACCTAGCATGAGATTTATCTTAAGACATATTTCAATGTCTGCAAAAAACACCATACAAGTCCTCTGCAGACAGGATATCAGGTACTGGATTCAAATCTGGTTTGAGGGAATAAAATGTAAGTTGCTGTTGGCCAAATGTCATCTCACAGTCACTGTGACTTTCTCCCTTTCCTGATCCATCTGCTGACCTGTAATTGTTGCTAACTTGCTGGCAAGATACTCACTGAGGAGGGTAATGCTTATGGAGGAGGAAACAAAAAAATGAAAAGCAATGAGTGGCAAAAGCCAGGAATAGATTTCAAGGCTAATGACAGGAGAGAATAAAGTAATAGTCTGAATTAGATTCTAGGCCAAAATCAGTGAAAGCCAAAGCTCAGTAGCAGAGGGTGCTCCCTTTTCTTCTCCCTGTGGGGAGAGCCACAGCTTTCTGCTGTTTGCTCTTGACTGCCCAAGACAGACAGTGGCAGTCTGATTCTAATCTGCAGCCAGAGAGATGCTGCTTCTGAGAGCACAGCAGATGTGCAGGAAATTAGCAACAAATCTTTCCTAATTGTGGAAGTTGAATCAGCTACACAGAGATACATCAGAAGGACTGGAAGTCTCTGTTAGAAATACTTGTTATCCCTCAACTTTCTGGAAGAAGTAATTGACCATGAGTTAAGTCTCCTGGGATCTCCCCGAGGTACCAAATACACCTCTTAACCTCTCCGGGGGCAATTCCTCTTCACTGTGATGGAAGTATCACCTCCCAGCAGTAGCAAGAAATAATGTTTTGGGTCACAGGCAGAAAAGTGTTTTATAAATACAGGCAGTACTTTCATTAAACTGCCATTGACCTGGTTTTAAAAATTTAGGTCTCGTTTGCATTGTCGTACCTGCTGGGTAAAGTGGCTTTAGGAGCATCTAAGTAACCTAAGGAAATGGGTGTTCTTCCTTCACCACAGATCTAACATTTTCCCTCCTCCGATTTCCCTACAGAAAATGGTTTACCCCTCCTTCCACAATGTGCTGAAGTTGAACCAAATCATGCCTTCATATCAATATAATTTCCTACAATGCAAACGCTACCATCCAAACCACAAGAATAAAGTAACACGAGAGACAGAGAAAGAAACACAATCAGATAACAAGGAAACACACTCTCCTCAGTCAGCAGCGAGGCTGCATCTTCGCCTGAATCCCCTCGATTTACCCAGAGCTCTGCAATGACTTCAGCTCAGACTTGGGTGGGTCTTTGTACGTCTTGGCAGCATGGACAGGCAAAGTTCCTAGGCCACTGATGGCTGAACGGTGGTCTGGCATGCTCAGGTCAGGGTTGGTACTCCAAATCCAAGATGCCTTTTGCTTTTCCCAAAATGTCAGATCAGAGGCAACAAGGTTTTAATATCAAGATGCAGTGGGCTGAATCCAAATAGGACAGCACTGTTTGAATCTGTGCAATGTGTATTGGGTGTTACAGATGCTTGTTGGAAAGATGTTTCTTATTCTGCAGATCCCAGGACATCTGTATGGCTAAGGACTCATAGTTCTTCTAATTAAAGAGATATTAAATATAATAATATTCAAGAACTTGTCACCTCTGCTACTAATAATCTCAATTAAAACAAAAGCGTATGAAGATGATGATTCATTTTTTTGCCTGTTGGTTTGCAGAATTCATATTTACCCCAGCCTGGTAAGCTCCCTTCTCTACACATTTGTAGCTAAGTTTCAATTCTAAATCTCAGTTCTGAGTCCAGTTTTGTTGCCAAGCATCATCTCATTTGAACTGCTAGTATTGCTGAGGAAGATGTAAATCAGTTCTAGAAACAGACTTAATTTTATAAGGGGAAAAACATCTATAAACATTTAATGTCTATCTCCTCCCTGCTCCCTCAAACCTCAAACCAAAATAAGAAGCCAACCTGATGGAAAATGGGCTTAAGAGGCATAAATAAATTACACGACTAACCACACTTGGCAGCAAAAAGGATCTTGGATGCCTGAAGTTGAGGATTCTTCCTCAATCACCCCCAATCTACCTCACAGACGTGCACTCCAGAATGGCGTGGCATATCCTACTACAGGTGGCTGAGCAGTCCGACTCCCATGGCCACCAGAAGTGGTAAGATTCCTTCTCTCTACTCAGCCCTTGCACCTTCCCTGTCAGCCTCTGGCAATTGTCAGACTCTCCTGTTAAGTCCCCTGAACTCTTCAGGCTGTTTTTCTGCCAACACAATGAAATGGATCAAGGGTAGATCTGACAAGGTCATGTAGAACCAAGGAAACATTGACAGCAGGAACTCTCTTTTCTGGTGGTGGTAAACTGTTTAACTGGCTCACTGGTCTTCACCCTAAGAGTCCTGGAAGCTGTTCATTTAGCTTGGGAAGAGAAGAAATCATCCAATTTTGAACACTGTGAGAACACAACATTGTTTCTTTTTTTAGACAACAGTGCTGTGGAAACTCACACTAGCCATCAAAACTTACAGCACTGTGACAAAGCAAAGCACTGTGCGCTTTTCATGACCAAAACAGCAGTTACCTTAGAAAAAGTTTTCTCTCATGACAGTGGTTTACTTAGATCTTGGTCTGAAGCCTAACTGATAAAGGATAAACAGGGGTGTAAACTGGTGCAGGAACATCACACTCCTTGTCCATCTTGTGACTGTGCATGTGAGTAACTGCCCAACAGCCACAGCAATTCAATTAGCAAGACCACAGGCACCAGATCAGATTAAAAAGAATGAAAGGTCAGCTTCAGGAAGATAAAAACACAAGGAGAGGCTTGCTTACATGCTACTCAAAAGACACATCAGGCACAGCCTGAAAGCTGTCTCTCTTCCTGGAGAGCCAATTATGTTTTCCTCTATCAGTACTTGCCAACTCTCAACCACATTTGAAACATAATGGCTCGAGCAAATAGAAGCCTTTCATCTCCCCACTTAGGGTGAGATTAATTTATTCCAGCTTTAGCTGTCTGACAGAGTTGTCTGGGCTCACTTTAAAATCTACAGAAGAAGAGAGGCACCTCCAGAAGGAAATTCAGTCCATGCAATGCTAGGTGTTTGGGATAGGTGGGAAAAATTGAGAGGAGCTTTTCTGCTTCCATTAAGTGCAGAAGAAGCCTTGAGCAGCGCTTGAGAACTTGTGGTGCCCGGTAGTCTGTAAGGCAGCAACAGCAGTCTATGAAATTATTTAAGCAAAAACTCAGATGCAAAGAAGTTAAGGAAGAAAAACAGAAGTATTAGAGGAAAACTACAAATCAGGCAAACCTAAGGCAAACTTGGGGAGTGTGGCCAGGGCACTGAGGAAATTTTTGCCACCTTCTGTTCAGCATTGGTGAGACCACAGCTGGAATATCACGTAAATTTCTGGGTCCCCTTCTCTAAGGTGAAGGTGGATGTGGGGAAAACAGGAGAGAGGCTAAAACATGGTCTGTGAAGAGACACGAAGGGAGCTGAGCTGCTTCAGTATGCTGAAGAGGAGACAAGAGGGCCAATCTAGGAGCAATCTACAACCACCTGAAGGGAGTTGCAGAGACAACAGAGACAAACTCTAGAGTGCCAGATGCTATGTCAAGATGCCACAGCCATGTGCAGTGTTTCAGGACATTCAGATTCTTTCCCTGCCAGGCAGTGCAGCTCTGCTATGGGTCACCACAGAGGTGGAGGGCATCCCCATCCTTGGGAGGTCCCAAGACTCAGCTAGACAAAGCCACAGCTGATCTGCTCTGGTGCTTCAGACTGGAGACCTGCAGAGGTGCCTCCAGCAAACATTCCTATGATTTTGCAAACACTCAGTTTGAGCACAATTGTTACCAAGTGAAAAACAGAACAGCAATACTACACAAGACTGTCAGTGGATTTTTTTTTTACAGAATCCTTTTAATTAAGGATTATTTACAAACTCTGGTGTACAGGGATATGGTGCCAGTGACACTGGACAGAAATGAAGGGGTGTGTAGCTCTTAGTATCTGTGCACATTTCACTTGACATGTGCCACTGACTTCAACATCTACAACTACAATAAATGCTTTTGCCTTCAAGTATTCTAATTATGCACGTTTTACTTGTGAAACAAGAAGTCTCAAGCTGATTTCAGCATTTTCTGCCAATATCCTACAAAGTATGATGCAACTATATCAGAGAACCACAGAAGTTGTGTTTTCATAAATGCGGCTTTTAAAAACTAAACGCTCCATTGACAACATTTCACCAAGCCACTGGAGTTTCCAGCCTTCCTTTCTGACTATTTCAAAATACAGGGGACTTTCAGGTCAAAGAAAGGCTCTGCTGGAATTCTGATCAGAGAAAGATGTGAAGAATGAAGCACGGAGGTTTTTAGACAGGTGAGTACATCAGTGTACCCTCAGACACTGAAGCTACAGATAATATGACAACTGACTTTACTATGTGGACAGCATCAAGTGCATGGGAACTTTTTTAATCATCAAAACTATGCTCCCATAGGAACCATCCCCTCTTTCTCTTACTACAGTAGTTGTTTTAATTTTACAGAAAAATATTAAACATCTTGGACTCACCACATTTTCTGCAAAATATCATAGAATCGTTAAGGCTTGAAAAGATCTCCAAGATCATCAAGTCCAACCTTCTACCTAACACCTCCATGACCACTAGACCATGTCCTGAAGCACAACATCCACCCGTTTTTTTAAACACCTTCAGGGATTGTGACTCCACTACCTCCCTGGGCAGCTTGTTCCAATGCTTAACTACTCTTTCAGTGAAGAAATTCTCCTAATATATAATCTGAATTTCCCCTGGTGCAACTTGTGGCTATTTCCTCTTGTCCTGCTCTAGTTACTAGGGAGAAAAGGCCAACACCAACCTCACTACAACCTCCAAGAGGTACTGAGCACCCTGGAGTCACTAACTCCTAATCTCTTCCTCCAGCACAGCTGGAAGGTCACTCAGTTTTTCACTAACCAATTTAATATGTGTAGTCTCTATTCTCTCTATTACCACAACTCATCAGTGAGAATACCTATTCAGGTCCTGAATTCAAGGGTACACAGAAGAGCAAGAGCCTGAGGCTACTTCATCCTGGTGGATGTCCTCCCTTTCATTTCCATTCCCTCTTGCCCTCTGAACCTCTCCTGGATCTGCAGAGCTACCCCTGACCTGCACAAAGGCATCGTGAACTCCAGGCAGTCCCTGTGCTGCAGATCACTTCCCCTCTCTCTCTCTCTGAGCACAAAGAAACCTGTTTATAAGCATACCAAAAGCGCACACAGCCCTGTAACAACTGCACATGCCATTACTGGGAGGAAGGGAAATGCATCCAAGGAGCACAGCAATGCATCATTTGGTGGGTCACATTCAATATTGCAACTTCATAGAAGCCAAAGAGGCTGCAGTCAAGGCTTTCTCGGGACAGTTTCAATCAGAAAGCACTACAAGCAGATAAAGGTGATTTGTAACAGAATTGGACAAAAGGTGCCACAGCTGAGGTACAGGGTTCTGAGTTTATTTTCCTTCTTTTAATCCAGACCAGTCTTGCTCTTAGGCATTTCCTATGAGACTTAAGTTACTGGAAGTGACTTTTATAAGCAAACAGGTAAATTCTTAAGTAAACTATTGAGATTTGGAGAAACTATACAAGTCATAAGGGCTGTCAGTTTTGATCCACCTGAAGAGATCTGAATTCACAGGAAGATAACAGACAGTGATGGTTCCAACTACCAGGAGAGCAGAGGAGGGATAGGAGTTCTGTAGGGAATTAAATGCTAATTATTCAAGAACATACAGGATATCCGATGGTTCTCCCTGACAGGGTCTGAAGCCATACTCTCCTGTTTACAGACACATTTGTGGAAGATAATGAAACTGAATTTACATCCTTTTGACAAGTTGTATGCTGTGGGTAAAATCCCCATCCTGGACTGCAATACTGAACCAACACTAACCAACTCTATGCTGAAATGGAACTATCCTGTCAGAACATTGCAACAGTTTACCCAGCTGGCTCAACACTCCTTTTTTAGCTTTTGTACTATCACCTGTGTTTAGCCTGAACCTAAAGATTTCCTTTCTGCTTGTATACATGTAGTTCTTTATTTACATTGTCTCTTACTCTGCTAGAGCTACAGTTAACTGCCTTTGTGAAAATTTTACACCAAGAAAGCTACTGTATCTGTCCTTTTTCTCCAAATGACAGCACGTTTAGGTACCAGTTCACTTTTGCACACATGTTGGCACGTCAGAAACTGAGCTTGAGAAGTTAGGAAACTTCTTGCTGGACTGTATGTGGCACCTTGGTTGCCTGCTGGAGAGTTACAGCTTACAGCTGGCAAGCAAATACAAAACAGATGGTTTAGCAAAAGCGAGGAGAAACCCATAGTGCATTTTCCTGATGTCAAGGAGATAACTTCTGGAGATGCTGGCCCCAGACTACCCGAGACAGCAAAATGGTTCCTTTTCAACCTTGTTTTTCCAGTAGTTACCTGACCAGTGATTACCTATTAAGTTCCTTATTCCGATGAAAAACGCCAGGCCTGAGATCTCCAGACTGTCCTTAGAAAGAAGAGCTCTGTGCTGGTTTCCTGGAAAGGAGATTAAACAAGGGCCTCACAGATGCTAACAAATGACTCAACCCAGGAATCTCCACACTTGGCCAAGGCTTCAGGGAAGGAACCATCAATGAGGAACAGCTTGGGAATGCCCACATCTAGAGTCTCAGAGCCTGGATAGATTTAGAGCAAGAGAAGGTGGCCTTTGTACCTTCCTCACACAGAGGGAGCTCTCGGTCTGAGCACAGCTTAGACTGTTTTCCTCATATGGGGTAGCATCTCTCTTTGAGACGGTTGACACTTCAAACCTTACTTTGAATAGCCACAAAACCAAGGAACAATAATAATCACTTATGCAATGCAGTGCTTAGTGGAGCTTTACTAAGCAAACTTAGTAAAACTTAGCAAGAGCAGTGGCCCATGGGATTTAACAGATAGGTCATTTCTACCTAGGACTCTCGTGGGGCACATGCTGTTTGAGCTGTTCACGTGCCCCTTCTGCCTTCGCTTGATAAGAAGCATTTTCTAGTGTCAGAATTATGCACAGGCACATGTTAATGTTTGCGAGCAAAACACAAAGAGGATTTCTTGAACAGGGGCTTGCAGCATGAAAGATCTCTCAGCTTAGCCCAAGATATTTCAGATTCTTAATCACTGACCCAAAGTTTATCAGGCTCCATGGTGAGAAGCAAGCCATACTAGACATGAAGCATAATGATCTCATTCTCAGACACATCTCTCCACATTTAACTATCAGAAACAAAAGCCCACCCTACTGGGAGCTGGTATGGAAGTATATTTTAAAGAACTAAATGGTGAGAAGCTATTATGGACACAGGTAGAACACACAGTCTCTAAAGGTGCATTTAGCCATAGAGAATACACTTCTGCAACAGACACATCCCAATACTGTGATAACACACAGTGGGGGGGGGGAAGAGAGAGAGAGAGACTGCATTCTGGGGAAAAGGCCTTACTGTTTTCTAGGATTAATAGAGAGAAGATTTAGGTATCAAAGAGTCTCCTACCATTTCTCAGTGCTTTATGAGAAGCAAGTGAATTTCTGTGGCCAGTAGTCTGTGTTTCCATTAACTATCCCAGAGATAGGCCACAAGCAACCACGAGTCCCAGAAGGAGAAAACTAGTTTTACATTCCACTCTCAAAGAGTTTTAAAGCCAGTTACAAGTTTCAGTTTAAAGATATAAATGTACAGTTAATTTGATCACACTTCTTGTCCTAGGAGTGTAAGTGATTTTAAAATAAAACTTGGAAGCCACAAGTGTTCTGTTTGGTCCAGTGGGAGGTGATGATAATCTGCACACACTCACACTAGCACCTGGGCTCTTACTTCATAAAATCAGCTTTGTGTGCTGTCCAGCTAAAAATCTGGCAAAAGGATTAATTCAAACTGGAAGCAAATAACTTCATCTGTCCAGAATTAACTCTAATTAAATAACACTCTCAAATGTAATGCTATAATGATTAACATTTGCTAGAAGACTTCTATTGTGGACACTAACACTACCTAATGAAACCCAGAACATCCCAGTTCTGCACATTTTTATAAAGACTCTGTCTAGGGCTGTCAGATATAAAAATTGAACAGATGAAAAAACAGTAATACGAAGCTCTGAAAGTGTAAAGTCCAACTAAGAAAATAACTATGGTTATTTCAAAGTGCTCTCTGCATTTACTACCATTCAAAGTAAATGAAATACCATGAAGGCCATGTTTTTCATGCAGAAGCTCATTCCTGTCAATGCCTTATTGGCCACTGCAGCTCCAGAGCTGAAGGTATCATTTATGTCTTTACACAGTTAGGGCTCGTTCAGCATCAGTTCCATAACTAAATACTGCTGCAGATCATAAGCAAGAGCCCATCATTCCCTTCTGGGAACTGTTAGAATAATCTGAGAAAAATCTTCTTAAATGAATACCATGCTATCACTAAACTAAAAAGCCCAACATTATTATCTGGCATTAATGTGCTATTGAACTTAGGTTATTTCCTGAAGGAAAGGAATTGCTTCAGAGCCGCATTTCCACTGCCTGCCCTACTTGAATGCACATGACTTGTTTGTAGACAAACTTGTACTCCTGCTCACTTTGTTGTCAGTAATTGTTTGCTATTGTTAAAAAGTGAAATACTGCTGTCACTTCCATTGCTGAGACAATTCCCACTCTACAATCACATCTTCCTCCCACACTTCCCAGTTATACTCTCTGGTCTACGTCCACACCAATTTTATAAGCAGAGGGTCTTTTACGGAGGCTTTCCAAAACCAACAATCTTCATCTATTTCTTGCCCACAACTCTTTGTCTGTCAAGCATGCAGCACATTTTAAATGCATGTATACTATTACTGGTCACGTCTGTCTGCAACCACTTTGGGTTCTGGAGACATTTTTTGCAGTATGTTTTATTTTCACTATAATTATCTACAGTGTATGTTGTCCTTCCAAATACTAGTTTAAAAATAACAAAGTATTAGTTAGGCCCAAGACATTTAAGGCTGAAAGAAGTTCAGTGATGGCATTAATATGATTCATGAAGTTCCAGCAACCATACAGAAGACAAACAAATCAAGACTATATACATGAAACTGAAGAGTATCTTTTGCTCCATGCCAGACATATTTGAGTGACTTTTCTGTCTCTGCTTATACATCTGTCCTCAACACCACATTCATTCTCAATTTTATTTGGAGGACAGTGGGGGGTTCAAAGAGACCCAAGGAGACAAAAATCAGAGTGACTAAGACTTTGCTTCCAAAATGTCCTGGAGAGCTAGGAGCAGAACAGACACTTCCAAAGGAAACCAAACCCCACTTGAGGCGACAGGCATTACCTCCCTTCTCAAAAACGCATTTTGCGTTCCTGTTCCGGTCCCTCTGAACTGCTGTTTGCATCTGGCTCAGCCAAACAGCTGCTGCCCAGGGGCTACACTGCAGCTGGCACTTGCTGGCTGCTCCTCTTTGGTTTCCACTCACTATGCATCCAAGGTGCCACGCTGCCTGGCTGCTTCTCTCCCTTCTTCACTCAGCCTGCTTGCCACCCCTTGGAAACACACACACAGTCCTCTGCTGCTTTGCTCCTGAAAGTATGTTCTCACACAGGAATACAACTTCTAGGTGTTGTGAAGTAATAATGAAGCAATGAGATTCCAGGATTGAGGTAAAGCAATTTGTGCTTTATAAACCAATGTACATTTTTAGATTTGAGATTATAAAATTTCTCTCTGGAGGTTTTTAGGCTAAGATCTAAGATGCTACCAAAAGCAACATCTTCCCCCGTTGAATATCCAGAAGACCAGAGAGAATCCTTCCCTCTCACCACTTCCCAGTCCCTTTTATAGTCAACTCTCCCCTGCTCCCCACCTACCAGAAATATTGCACACCAGGAAGAATGACAGTTTAAGAAAGACTAAAAAGAAAGCTTGCTTCACTGTTTTCATAGGCACACCAGAAATTTGGGAGGAGAAAATTCTCTAACATGGAGAGAATACAGTTTAGTCAGAAAAGAGGGAATTCATAACAAAGAATGCAGCAGGCTAGACTTCATTTTCACTAGAAACACTTAGATGGAAACAGGAGGTTTTCATAATGGATTTTCAAATTTGAAAGTCAAATGCAGCCATAATTTGACAGAGGCTGGCTCACTGAGCTTCGGGGCATGCTGAAGCACAATCACACATACTGTTTGCTTTCTCAAATTTTCCCAGGGAGGCAAGGGTTGGCCTCACAGAGAAGACAGGCTAAAGGGTGACCTCTGCTTGAAAAGGACAGGCAATTTTATCGTGGATACTATGCCTTGAGCCTCAGTTATTTCAACACATATTATTCTCAGCATCTGTATACAAGATCTTAAAATCCTAGGATCCTGGGATAAAGTATTTTTTTTTCTCTGAACAGGTAAGGTCAGGCTCCCCACAAAAAAAAAAAGAGAAGTTTGTAAAATCATACAAAAATCTGCATATTAACTTGCAGCAGTTGCAAACCCCCAGGACTCAAACATATAAAACAGCTACCATGTCTTTAGGAGCAGCTGGACTATGTGAGTCTAATCCATGCATTTTATCTGAATGAAAGATCAAATTATACATTCCAGTCCATGAAAATCCGCAAACAATGTCAACAGTAGAAAACTTCATGTTCAGTAGAACCCACCCATTGTCAAGTGCAGCAAAATAGGAGAAAAGTATATGTTAGAACTGAATTTCTGGCTATGAAATGTCATCTGAAGCCAAAAAGCAGTTTTGCCTGCAGGATGTAGATGACGTCAAGAGTGCTGTGAATTGGAACCTGCCTTACTCACGTCCTCTGAATAAATTCAAACTATTGCCTTCAGTCTAACTGCTGAGTGTGCAGCACAACAAACTGCTGCTACACAAACATGTCAAAGCCAGGCATTACAGTCTTTTGCTACCTGGAAGTCATATATCATCCCAAATACAGTTATCACAGCACAGACCTACTACCAACAAAAGCAATACACAACCTAGATATTTTTTCTGCCTAGCACACTGAGCGCTCACACAAAGAACGAACAGAAATTCTGATTGACGTTTGGCTTAATCACTTCAGTGAAAATTTGTTTGCAGAACTGGAGAAAACCTTAAATGCTCATTGGCAGATGTTGGCTCATAGGACCAGAAATTCACACTTGTAATATTATGTTTCCTTGAAGCTGTAGGGTTTAAGGGCCACAGAGTTTACAAAGTCAAATTCTGGTCCTACTGAAGTTGGTAAAGGCTTTGCTATTGATTTCCACAGGCACAGCATCACTCTCACTCTACCAAATAACCAGAATCATCTTTTAGTATCTATTTTTTTCCTGCAATATACGGTAAGGTATTGTAGATGCACTGCATTAAATGCAACTGGCAAACTTTGATATCAGGAGACATTTGTACTTTCAGATAAAGTAGTTAAGAGTAAATACTAGTAGCCTTCTAAATGTCCCAAGTGAATCAAACTTTAAACATGCTTTCCTTAAGAAGAGGAATTACATTCTTGCCCTAGAAAATGTCACTGTCCTCGATAAGCCAGCAGAGATGTCATCAAACAGTCACTGACAGAATCTTGCAGCACAGGGAAATCTACTGCTTTCAAGTTGCAGGGACTCTGATCCTCACCACACAAGAGCGTAACAATCTGGAACATTTACAGGGCAAACTAATTTGGAATGGATTTGTTTTCTCCAACTGTTTTCTTAATTACCTTTCAAATTAAGCTAGGTATTCAAGTAACTTTAGAAACAATCTCAAGGTCTGAATACTCCGTGGCAAAACAGATGTGAGCTCTGAGACAGAAGTGTTTGGGGGCCAGGCTTACAGGAGACTTGCAGTGGCAGCCAGGTGTCATCTCCCTCCTGACAGCGCAAATTAGATCAACCAACTTGAATTTTGCAGCTGTGCTCCACTGGGGTTTTAGGACACATCAAGCAGACCTGGTATCACAGACATCAAAGGGCAGGAATCAAAGGTGATGGCAGAGCAACAGACTTCCAGTTCTGCCCCTCAGACCTGGAGACTCTGGTGTGCTCCAGAAGAGCTCAAACTGCTACAGCCTTTTCACAGAGGCACAGCAACTTGTTCTCGGTACCCACTGCACAGATGTCTCAGCTCTGAATGTGCTCCCAAAGTCAACCCAAACCAGCCCAATTTAGAGGCAGGTTGCAAAGATGCAGCTTTAGAGTGCTGGAGCATTTGGGGTCAGCAGAGAGCCCAGGTGTGAATATATACTACTGGGAATGCTTATCTTGTTCCACTGCCAAGTGACAGTTTCCACCATGCTAAATGACCGCCGCCAACAATGGCTTCCTAAAGGATAAGCAGCAAGAAAAAATAAAATTAACATCTCAAGAAACAAACGGTGATGAACCTGCCTGTGAGAGATGTTGGCTGCTGAGGACTGGCAGGGCTGGGAGACAACACCGCCTCAGTTTAAGAATTCTTTACTCACTCTCAGCTACATATTTCTTCTTATTTAAAAATGACATTACAGATTCCCCTGGCAATAGCAGAAAACTAATTTCTCTAGGTTCCCAGAGTGCAAGTCTAGCTTCCTATATGAACTCAGCTGATCCAAATATTACTTTATTTTCCTTCCTCCTCCTTAAAAAAAAATAAAATATCAAACTCAAACTGTAAATATGCAGACTTGAAAGCCTTCCAAGCAAGGAAAGAAAATAAAATGCATGAGATCATGAGAAATTGGGTCTCACAGGTACCAAGCATCAGCAGAGGCTGACATAGTGCATGTGAGCTTTGCTCCCCTACCTTGCACCTTCAGAAGCCCTCACTGAGTCCTACTACATAAAAGAGGCATGGGCAGCCCTAGCAAATGCCATTTTCTAGAAAAATAGGAAGAACTCAGGGAACAGCTCCTGTAGTGCAAGTGAGAACATGCAGAAAGCACACCAAAAAAATGTGTTATATTGTTACATTTCAGAACATGTCCCCAGGAGAGATGTTGTGTTATGTGACACGCTGCACACAGAGCAGAAAGCATGCGGAAAGAGGATCCCAAAAATCCATAGTCCCACCTCTCTGTCAGAGCAGAAGCATCACCAATATCAGAACCATCGTCTCCCTGGAACTCTTAACTGGATGATTCCTGTTTTTTCATATGGTTGTTAACAGCTTATTAAGTGCTTGGGAGTGTCATCCTGGCAAACAGCCAGAGAGGAGAACAAATCCTATCTTCTCCAGGCCTTGCTTTCTAACTTGGACAATGGAGCAAGCAACACAAATGAACTGGCCCTAACACTGAGTTGGAAATCAGTCCCCTCTCTCAGCTCCTAATCATCAGTGAAAAAGGAATTGTGGTCCAAAGAAAATGAAGTCAGCAGTCCTTGGGAGAAGGTGAAAGGGCACCTCCCTGGCTGAGGCCCTGCTGATGGCACCCCTCGGGCTGTGCAGGAGTCCTTTCTTCTGCACTCACAAAAGAATCCAAGCGAGCCATTTAAAAGTGCCTCAGGGCAGAGCTTGTCACTAGATCAGGTTTGCCCTGTTAAAATAATAAATGAGGTAATGCATAAAAGTGCCTTCGTTTTGAGGACCTGTCATTCATAAAACAGAAATACCAACAATTTGCTACCAAATAAACTTCATAGATGGTTTAAAATGTCCCCACATCTCTCCTTGCAATAAAGCAGAGCCAAGCAGTAGGGATTCTGTGGCACAAGACACACTGTTTCCAAGGACAACTCTGCCAGTGGAAATGAGAGCTGACAATTTCCAGGTCATTAATCTGACAGCGTAAACAGAACCTATGCACCAGTACATGCATTCAGGTGGACCAGAGCAACGACTGCAAGGGAAGAACTGGTCAAATTCTGCTTTTTGTTTGGAGTTTCCAGAAAAAAACTTTTATAATCCACTCCCCTTCTACTCATCCTCAGGATATGTGGAGCCTGGTGTTGGCTGTATTTGTGTTGCTAGCTGAAAGAACAGCAGAACATGCCAAGCGTTTAATAACAAAATTCCAGCCTTGTGACACAACCCAGTAATCCCAAGACTGGAAACTAACCTCATACTTCTACTCAGCATAAAACTCAAATCCTAACATAAGCACCACTATTTTTATTTTGCCTGAACCTCTTCTAAAGGCACGTTTCTAACAAATTAAGAAAGTTACTGTAGATCAGGTTGAATAGGGATGTGTTACCTATGTACATATGGTGTCTACAGATTGGTAGAATTATGACAACACAGAAACTGCTAAAACTAGCTATGGTCATCTGTTTGCTCTTACACAGAATTGGTTGTAGCTGGATGAGCTGTAGCTTGCAGCTACTGATCTCCCATCACCTTGGGACCCCTCTCAAGACATTCCTATGATGAGGAAATAAATGGAGAGTTGCAGGGTCCCAGAAAACCCATGGCTAGGAGCGAGCACGCACAGAACAATCTAATAATTATGACTGCAAAATAGCAAGGCAGGAGGCTTAGCAAGTAAAGAACCCAGGTTCAGGTCAGGGACAAATATGCATTAAAGATTTGTCTAAAGGACTCGTAAAGACCTCTGCAAAATGGAGGAAACAAACTCTTCCCACCCCCTAGTTGTTGTTTCAACCACTGTTTGCCTTGATCATTTCCACCACCAGATCCTAAGCAGCTCCTCACTGCTGCAGCTGTCCTGGCTTCAACACCAGTCAGGCTTGCAGTACACAAAGTGCCATCAAACCCCTGGAATTCCATTTTGAAACTTTTTTTACTGTCACTGACTGCGTTGCTGTTGTGAAGATGTGCCTGACAAAGCTGTAGCAGCAGCCTATGCTGTTTCTTGCATAGGCATATTTCAAGCATAGGCAGCAGTACTGCTCATCAGTCTTAAACTTAAAAGTCACAGCAGAAAAAATGTGCCAGAGCAGAGTCCTGTACAGCTGCAATATGTGACATGTAAAACTGCAAATGCAAGTGCTTTAGGGAAAGATAGAAATAATGTTATGTTAAGATAGCAGAAATAACTTGTGCACAGGGTACATTTATTCCCAGAAGCACAAAAGGTTTATGCACCTGTTAGATAAATATCCATGTAACTATTCTGATTGTTGGACTGCTACCATGCCTAAGTGTTTAGCCACAGGGTTCGTGCAATTTCGTGCTAGCTTACCCTGGCACTACAATGTTTTCTGCAAAGCTCTCTCTCTGCTCCTAACTGTGATGGGCACATTTTGCAAAGACCGTGATCTGACCACATTACTGTAAAAGATAAACAGAAACATCACATATGAAGAAACAAATTTAGCTTCAACCTTGTCTAGATCACCTTTTGTATTACAAGGAAAGACAGTGTTAGAAACAGACTTATGGATACACATAGAAGGCCAGTACTGAACAACTACTTCACTTACTCTGCGAAATGACACCACGTAGAACGTATCTTCCCTTCTGCGAATAGCTTCAAAAAAATCTTGATAGCTCCTTGGAGAGGCATAATACACTTGCAGCTCATTCCCTGAGTTCCTGCTGAAATAGAGAAGGGGAGAATGTAATTATTAGACAAGAAAGCTGACTTCAGCGCGACAATGATTTTAAAGATCTGCTTTTCAAATGAACAGCATCTCTTCATCTATTGAGAGAAGCAAGAGGAACATTAAACTAAGTAAGATATTCACATAATTTTGAATTGTCTTTTTCACAGTTCTCATCCTACAAGTATCAGACATGACAAAAAGACACTCTAAATTATTCTAAGCAAAAATACTGGCAAGTTGTACAATCATGGTACTTATCCACTGTTTATCTTGAAAAGGTGAGAAATTCCCATCATGTACTGTCCTCATGTACAGCCCAATCCCTTTCAAATATAACATTTAATCAAACTGGAAAGCTGTACTTACACAAACCATTAGCTGAACCCTCAACCACTCATTTTAATTCTTTCCCACTTAATAGCATGCTGTCTGTTTGCAGTTCCTGTGGCAGAAACACCCATCAGGCTTTTCCTCCCAACCTGTCTTCTGCTGACCCAGATTTTAATCTATGGTGGCTGACTTAAGACTGTTTTCATATGTTTCTAAAATATACTTAACTGTGCACTCAAAACAAGGCACAAATCTATTATCAAGTGATTTTCTTGAGCAGCAGTAATAGTAGACCATGATTATCTCTTTTCTTACTGCCATTATTATCTCTTTTTCTTACTGCTAATACAGTCCTGTTGCTATTGAAGGACTGCAGTTGCCAAGCCAGTTGCCCTTTAACAGGATTGGGGGTCTAAGTCCTGGGGGATCAAGAGCAAGCAGCTCTACCCTATAGTTCTGCTCTTCAGCAGAACTATGCAAGCAAGGAATCAGATCACATCCTTTCACACACAGGAAACAAAGATTGGAGCTAATTTGAGCTTCATTACTCACTCATAAAAACACTTAGGCCCACCAAACCATCCCTGAGGTTCAGCACTGAAGCTTTAAGCTTTTCTGTGATAAAAGGCATGACGCCCACACACTGCTCAGTAATACACATCCTGAAAACTGAAACAGGTCCCATAGATCCGTTTGCTCGCCCACGCTCAAGAAGATACAGCTAGACCTAAAACCCATCCTTTTATAATTCTAAATCCAGCCACGGGAAAAGTTGTTCCAAAGCACTTGGAAACCACTGGACCTTTAAAAAGCTCTCCTGGGTTCAAAGAACAAGTCTATGACCGGTCCCAAATTCCAAGTGACACCAGTAATCCACTGGTATCACACCATACTTACCTTTAAGAGTACCCACTATGGACTTCTCCAGGAAAAGAAGGGAAGAACTTAAGATCTAAAAACAGGTGTAAAGCTACGAGCTGCTTTAGCAATACATTACCACATTACAAGTATTATACTGAGTACATTAAAAGTTCGAAGGGTGCTCTATCGTGCATCACAGAGCACTAGGATGTTGCACATGTACTTGTTTTGAGAAGGAATGAGGTTGTGGACTCGGTGCTTTATGCACCAAGAACCACAATTTTAATAGTGCAAAATTTAGAAATGAAAATAATTGGAGAGTCTCAGCTTGCAGAAACCCTTGTCAGAATTACCTCTGAAGAAAGCTAAAAAGACTAAAGAGAGCTGGGGGGTGGTCAATGGTTTTCTTTGAAATAATTTAGATTTTGATATTTTCCCTCTGTTTTGACTTCACTGCAATACTTTTCAATCAATCAATTTTCTTTTGGAATTCGGGACCAACATGACAGTGTTGGTACCATCAGTGTTACAAAGATAAATCTAGATCCTGCTAATGTCCTCCTGTTCATGGATTTAAGTCACCATCGAAGGTATTCTAGAAGGCAAAGATCACCCAATTGCCAGTTACAACACCAGCATTAAAAATTAAAAGCCTTGTCTTAGTGCTCCATAAAACAGCACTTGAATCATTAACAAAAGTTTCAGGGCCATCTACAAACATTTACATTACATATCATGAAACCTAAAAGTGGTTTAGTTTTTGTGTTTACAGATTTGCAGAGACAATGCTAGTTCATTAACAGTTCTGCACGGGCAATGCCTGGGAGCACTGGACTGCTTTATGGTTAGAGCCTGGAGTGCAAGATGCACAAGGAGAGAGAGGAGACAGAGGGAACTTGCCTTGTTCAGCCTGCAGAAGAGGAGGCTGAGGGGGCCCCTCGTCACAGCCTCCTAATGGGAGTTACAGAGACAGCCTTTTCTGACAGACACAGAGTAAGCTTAAAGTTAAACATACACCGAGTAGGAGGTTGAACTAGAGATCTCCAGAGGTCATGTATACCTAAACTACCCTGTGGTTCTATGATTTCATGGAGCATCTAATAGCTGATGGCTCTGAGAGGAACTGGAAGTCTGTTCTATGCTCTTAGCAGTTCCAGGACAGTCACAGCATACAGCTGCCATGACTCACTGGTTCCTGTTCCTTTAAACATCATTCATCAAAAAAAAAAAAGAACCCAAAAGCTTACTTCCTTCTGAGCACAGCAGATTATTCCATACAGAGCTGCAACGCTGCAGGCTGTTTCTTATAGTCCAAATTATTATTTTTTAAGAGTAATGCAGGCATGCATATTAAACTGTCTTATGCCATGAGGCTTTTTCATCTAGCTTTCAGTTAAAACAGACATCCTTCATCTGCCTGTAGAACTAAAAAACCCTTTTCTTTTTTTTCTTATTAATCAAGACAGATCAAAATTTGGCAGCCTGGTTTCCATAACAATTGCCTGCAGCTTGCTATTTTCTCCCAGGTTGATCCTGCTTTCAAAGCAGCAATGCAAACAGAAGGTCCACAGCTCTTCCTTTAAAGGCAACATTTCAGGTGTTCTTCAACCCAAGTAGTCCACTTCATACTCCATTCTACTTACTCCTCTTTGTCACTTCAAAACAGAGAACCTTTTAAACACTGTCATAGACAATTTAGGACAGAGAATTTTCATTTTCTTAAGCTTTTCTCTTCAGTTCTTCCTGTGCCCAGAAAAGAGAGGAAGGATAGGTATATAGTATTAGGGGGAGAGGAGTGCCAAGGGGAATCAGGAAACCAAAATAATTTGGTAATGGCCATAATGGCATCTTCTACCAGCTGTTGGTAAAAAACTAGATTATTAAGTCAAAAGCAGTAAAAAAGCAGTTGTTCTGCCCTACCTGAGGCGGGTGTCTGTGTAAGGCATGGCCATTAGTTGGGAATCCGTCTTCTCACTGAGGGAGCTCTGAAAAACAGGAAAAACAAAAAGATAAAGTGAAAATAAAAAGCATTTCCTTGCTTTGGCGCTACATAAAACATGATACACATCTGTAGCAGAGAGTGAATTTATAAGGGAGTGCAGAGGTTAACCAGTGCCCTGGACAACGTATGTATGTTTTTAAATTGGTGAAACATGAGTAACTCAAGCGGTCAATGATCAAGCTGGAAACACAAAAAGAAGTGTTTTAATACAGCCAAATTTAAAGTCACACAATCAGAAACAAGGAAGGGAGGCTGGCAGCATACACAGTAATTGCATGTATTGTGTCAGCCAAGTGCAAAGTTTGCTACCAGTGACATCAGATTTGCAGAACTTTCTGTGGTCACATCCACCTCGTACCACTGCCAAAATATACTACACACAACACACTTCTGGCATTTGAAGTGCTAGAAGCACCTGAACCTGCCCTGCTTAAATATTCTACCATTCTCCTTTGGACACCAGTGAGAAGAATCTGAAGTTTGGTATTCAATATTTTTCCTCTAGGAAAGTGTGGTATTTCTCACATTGTTAAGTTCTACACCTTTTAAAGCTGTTAATTAAACAAAACACTTCAAAAGTTCATTGTCTTAATTTCATCCTCACTATTGGTATATCACATAGCCAAAGGGTTTATAGAATTGGGACCTACGAGCACAAATCTCATAATTCTGTAGTCTTATCAAAATATATATTCCTCTAGCAAAAAAATGAAAAAAGGAAATAGAAATACTTTAACAAAACCCATCAGCTGTGCCCCTTAACCATGTGCCAGATAAGTGTGCTGTACGTTATATCTGTCTCCATTAGCCATTTATCCTCACCCTTCCACAGCCTTTCACAGAAGTCATAGAAGTCATCTTAGAAAACAGTGAACATATCTTGATGACTTCTTAAAAAAAAATCTTTATTCTGAATCCAGGAGCAAGAATGGAAGAACTTTGACAACATAATAATCAATCAAACCCAGCAATTTAAAATGGGAAGTGTTGGGAACCCTAATTACAGGCACCATTGCTATTTTTGTCTATGACAAGAACAGACAAGTAAGAGAGAATATTTTGTTGTTGTCTGAAATTATCTTGTCATTCTATTGACTCACCAGTATAAACCTGCCTACCTGCATAACCCGTGCTTTCTGCTGTTGGTTATTTGACAACCTTCTGTATCTTGTTCGCTCCACTTCATGTCTATGAACCCATCCTCGAAGTTCATGATTCAGCCTAGAAAAACCCCACAGCATTAACACATTTCAAAGAACAGTGATAGAATTTTTTAACTTTGGAAAACAGTTTATAGCTAGCCACTATAAAGACACTGCAGATTACTGCTCTTTTACCTTATAATAATCTCCTTTTAACACCAGAGCAAGAAAATGTAATTGCAAGATTAAGTTTATTAGGGAATTCATATGGAAATACCTATAAATTACTTGGATCAAGGATATTTCAATGTAAAGAAGATACAGTAGTTTCTTTTGAGTAGTGAAATTACTGGAAAGACTACTGAAATTTAAAATCAAAAGTTGATCAGTTCAAGACAAAAATATTGGTTAAGAAGGCTAAAATAAGGCAAATAAATTTGAAAGAAATACTGGACAAAGCACAATGGAAGTAAGGTTTGTGACATTCATATATTTGGAAAAAATGGGACTAGCTGTTTTCTAACAGTAATTAAAGCACATCTGCAATGTCAGGTTAAATCTGCTTGTATAGGAAGCTGAGGAGTAGATCATATTCTATGTACTTCAGAAGGAACAGGATTTTCACTGGACTTGATTTCTCTATTATGAGGACTTCCACATATGAAGTGATTTCTCTTTCAAGTTATGAAAAACCTCTAGGTGATAAGAAGATTGTTATTCAGTTATTGCTAAGTGACCAGTGTGAAAACAGTGTAAATCATTACTAAAACATCAAAAAATTACAAAGATTCAAGTCAATCTCCTGTCTCCATGATGGTAGACACTGGACTGTGCAGACCCTTACAGAGGCACTGGTCACACATGGATAAACACTCTTAATGGGCAATAACATCACCCAGAACTGACTGTTAGTAGCACTCACCCAACACACAATTTATGTCTAAACTCCTATGGAAGTTCAAATGCTCAGAAAAGGCTGTTTGCTCACCTGAGCGACTCTGTCCGGTTGATTAGGGGTTGACAGGGTGGTGGTGGTGGTGAAATGTATAACAGTGGTTCTTCTGAGACTATCATCAGTGCTTTGTTATCAGATACAGAACGATCATACCTGTGGAAAAAAAAGAAAAAAGACATCAAGAAATCCCTTAAAATATTTTTTCTCAACACTTTGCCAAAATCCAGAGAACAAGCACTACCATCATCAAACCCACAAAGGTTACAGCTGCTCCTACAGGGCCTCTGAAACAGGTGAGTAGCAATTTCTATCAAACATCCAGTGGTCTCAGTCAAGTCCCCAGAGAAGTCGGATAGCATTCAACACAGAGTTGAGCATTAGCAGATACTGGATGTCTTCCCAAACAGGCCAAATATTGAAAGAAAATGCAGCCTGTAAAATATTCCTCATAATATGTAAACTCTGAGATCTCTGCAGAGGCAACTTTTTATTTCATTCTAGAGCCATGCAAGATTTGCTACAGAAAAACTAAATTTATTAGCCACAAAGCCCATGCAGATGTAAAGACCATAAGCTCTATGACAATGGAGCAGCTGTATACACAGTACACAAACTGTATTACAACTGAGTGAGTAGAGAGGATTTACATCTCCAACAGTTTCTTGGCTTTGATAAAAAGTGAAAAAGATTTCATTTCAATGCAAAAATCCACATCACTCTCTGCAACAAAGACTAATATTCCTTTCTCCTGGTTATCTGAACTTCCTGAGGGCTTACTACTTGTCACCAAATACCTATTGTTAAGTTCCTTTCTTGGTAGGGTATCAGTATAACAGTCCTCTTGGTTTTGACAGGCTCCTAAATTTCAACTTCTTTCTGAAAAATCAGGTATAAGACCTTATGAAGGAGGCCTTATTCATATTCCACTTCTTTTCCCAGCTTTATCTCCATGTCTGCTTCTCCTGTTTACTGCATCTAGAACTGATAAAGGAGAATATGCAGCAAAGAGCTCCCAGCTTGCCAAGAACAGTGTCAAAGACAAGGAGAAAGTACAGGCACCAGCATATCCTCCTAAGAGGACAACTCTACTACCATGTCGCGTAAGTCATGGTCTGAAACATGCCACATAGAACACAAAGCCCTCACCATGGCTACAGACCGAAAATGCTCTTGATTTATTGTCGCCTTTCTGCACAGCAAAATACATTAGGGCTTTCCACACATCTGTGCCTGGCTTTGTTTAACCAGCCAAAACACTCTACTGGAAAGGGACAAGAGGATAGGATAAATCTTGTAAGGGGAAAACATGAGCTGGATTAGCCAGACTTGAATCTGGAGACAATTATATCTTCACTTATGCACTGAATGCTTGAGATCTAGGAAGCTTGAAAGCAACTATATAATTAAATAACGGGTAAGCACCAGGATGAACTCAGAGATTTCTAAAAAAGTACTGTGCTAAGTTCAGAGTATGTTCTTAATAATGAAATTCACCAGTCTTTTCTTGAGCAACTAAGAAAGTAAATACTCCAGCTTCAAAAATAAGAAGGTAATATGACAAATACCATAACTATGCAAGCTAAAATAAAGATCAGCAAAAAAAGCAAACAGATGAAGAACCAAAGGTCATGAAAAGCTCCATAACACTTGTTTATATGCTGTCTTCACTAAAGTATCCCTAACACCATACAGCATAGCCACACATACACTTCTGAAGCTCTATGTATTGGGTAATCTTGGAGATAAACATGATATTCATTTGATGCCAATTGTATCCTGGGCTGCATTGAAAGAAGTGTGGCCATCAGATTGAGAGAGGTGATTCTGCTGCTCTACTCTGCTCTCGTGAGACCTCACCTGGAATACTATGTTCAGTTCTCGAACCCTCAGCACAGGAAGGACATGGAGTGGGTCCAGAGGAGGGCCATAAAGATTATGAGGGGGCTGGAACACCTCTCCTATAAGGACAGGCTGAGGGAGCTGGGATTGTTCAGCCTGGAGAAGAGAAGGCTCCGGGAAGACCTAATAATGACCTTCCAGTACCTGAAGGGAGCTTATAAAAGGACTGGAGAGGGCCTGTTTACAAAGGCCTGTAGAGAAAGGATATGGGGCAATGGTTTTAAATTAGAAAGGAGTGGATTTAGATTGGATGTAAGGAAGTTCTTTACCATGAGGGGGGTGGAACACTGGAACAGGTTACTCAGGGAGGCAGTTGAAGCCTCATCCCTGGAGACATTCAAGGTGAGGCTCGACAAGGTTCTGAGCAACCTGCTCTAGTTGAAGATGGCCCTGCTCTCAGCAGGGGGGTTGGACTAGATGACCTCTAGAGGTCCCT
>JANHGN010021445.1:27635-40102 GCA_024605025.1 Megaceryle maxima | reverse complement strand
TTTTAGCACCTTCTAGTGCTCGTATGAAAGCCTTTTTTTGCAGAAGAGATTTCTTAATTCGGCACCCACCTACATGTTATCAGAAGAAAACCTTTTAAAAGGTAGAGATCCTTTTTTCTTTTTTTTTTTTTTTTTGGAAACAAACATTATTTTATTTTCTCTTATATTACCTATTTCAAATTCATCATCCTCAGTTAGAATTTCAGCATTTGGTATATTTGTCGGAGGCTGGCAGACCCGGAGCTGATAGGCTATAAACAGGAAAAAAGCATACTTGACACTCCCATACTTAGTTATCACAACAAACATAACTGAGATAATACCAACATTAACAGATAATCATCTATTCATTTACATTGAAACTTTCAAGGGAATCAAAAGAAAGGAAGCATATGAAAATCAGAATTAGTGAAAAATTTAAGCTTCACTTGTATTCTTAATTAGTTATTTAATTTCAGTGACAAAACCCTCTTTCTAAATAACTTAATCTTAAAAGCAATTGTCAATCTTCTCAAGTGATCTTATCTGAAAAGAATTTTTTCTATTGCAATCATTGTTTTGTTCATTTTTTACAATACATTTTTGCAGCTGAACTCTTCCACTTTTGAAACTTTGTAAGAAAGACAAGTTTTAGAATCCAAAAGGTTCTACCCAGAGACAGTATAACTGGTAGAAGTATTTTGAATGTGAAATTCCTCAGTAAATGAATAGGTGTGGAGCACATCTCACCTGCAGATAGGTTCAGAGAATAATTTTGCTTTCAAAATTCTTATTTTAAATCTCACTTTTTTTTTTTTTTTTTTTTTTTTTTGGTTGTTGTTGTTTTAACACATGTATACAACTGCCAGGCAAAACAATTAGGTGAAACAAATGATAATAAAAAAAAAGTAGGAGTTTGCAAAAGCTATATAGCTTTATTTTTTTTATAGATAATCTACAGAGATGAAATTCCCTTCAATGTGAATGAAATTAGGACAGAAATCTGGTCAAAGAAATCACACAAGTATTTATACTGACTGTAGTCTTCCATGCACGATGTATACTCAGGTTGATCAGTGAGTCAAGTGTGCCTGGTTTTCACTGATATTACATTTTCATATAGCATTGTTTTATAGCATCTCTCACTAGCAAGGAATCAGCATCACTTTATGGCAGATGATGATTCACAGCTGCAGTTATACACATCTTTGTAAGTTTCTGTGCTTGGGTCCTTTAGTAATCAAATTGTTCAAACTTCTGTCAATCACAAAATTTATATATTATCCAGGTAATATCTTTTGTTAGCACTGAGTCATCCATACTTAACATCTTCCTATTCCACACCTTTTTGTTAATTGCATAATGAAGAACCAATTAAATCAATGAGTCAGAAAGATAACATCCTTCCTTAAGATAAAGTGATTTAAAATAAAAGTCTCCAAGCAAACATGGAACAGCCGTGATGTTTGTATTTAAAAAAAAAAAAAGGCAATAAAAATTTAAAAATGCAACATAATTGAAAAGTCTACTCAATAAACAATTCATAGCATTTATCTCAAATGTCTCTCATTTAGGGGTATCATTCATTTTAATCCCCAAATTATCTATTATAAATAGAGTCTTCTCACTGCCTTGCCTTTATTGCTATAAATTTTATGTAGCCAATATGAAAGATCACGGATTCATGGCTACTGAGAGATTTATCTATCTTGACAACATCAATTCAAAAAATTTTCTAAGTTTCTTCATGAATAATCCTTTGCACCGCTCAGTTTGCATCTTTATTACACATTAGAGCCCACACTTGTGGAATGACAATTTCCACAATAATGAAAGAAACAATAACATGTACAAGGAGATCAAGTTCTTTAGAGACACTATTAGTAGATATAAACATTTTTCAATGTGTTTGTTCATATAGTGATATATTCATATGTATCGATTCAATTATTGATGAACACAAAGGGTCAGTTTGTCCTTCACAAACTACAACACACAATTTGAATGTCCAGACTTGGAATTAAATATCTGACTCTCTCCTCTGCCTAATCCTACTGGAGGCTATACTCCATAATCAATTCATGTGCTATTGCTGCTGGGATTTTTCATCGTGGGATTCAGGTCTTTTGTGGTTTTCATTGTTTTGTTTAGATTAAATGTCCTTTATTCCTTCTAGTTCTGTCTATCTGTATTCACCTTGGTGTTTACTAAATCAAAATGAAAGTTTTCTCGACCCAATATATGATCGTGATCCAGAAAATAAACTGTAGACTGTCCATGTTTCCTGGAATAGTCAGTCCAATGGACATTCACAGAGAAGCTAAATACACCCTTGATTATGAATATATTTCCTTGCAGTGACAGGAATGCAAGAGAACACTTGGCCACAGGAGGGCTGAATGACAAAAAAAAAAAAAAAAAGTGTGTGTGGGGGGAAGGTTTGGCGCATTAATACTTAGGCAATTTCATTTGGTCAGTATTTAATTCAAGGACAGTTTAACTAGACCATCTAAATTCACTATCACTGAAATCTCTAGAACAACAGTACTTTCTTCAAAAGACTTAAATATCTATGAAAAATATAATGACCTCCATATACATTTAGATTACAAAGCAATTTTAGAAGCACTGTAAGCAGTAAGATAAGCAACATGAATGGCAGGGTGTGCATGCTACCTTTTTTGCTCATGTCTCTTCACAGTGCATTCTTTTTTTGACTGACTACTAGTAAATTTAATATATGGTCAGGAAGATAGCTTGCTTTCATCATTCACACGAGCCTTTAATACTTTTGCATTATCATAGTGCTGGTCAGTAATATTAATAATAGCAACTTTTCTTAGAAATAGTAATTTCTTACTGAGTTTTCTTCCTGCAGTAATCAGTATAGACATTGAAAAAATGGAATTTGTCACACTTACCATGGTAACTAAGTACAAAGAAGCCACTAGTAGTAAAGTCACTGTGGAACTTGATCAGAATCTGATTGGAGGTGCTATAGACTGATTCTAAAGCAGTGTTGCCACTAAATTGTCCAATTTGAGGAGAGGTTTGGTCTGGTCCATCCCTAAGAAAAGAGACACAAAAATATTTTTTTCCCAAACAAGTGAATTTCTCCAGATTTTAAGATAATATAGTAAAAGTTATCTAGATTACTCTAAAAGGCCTGAGCCATATGAAATCAGATAAAACACATCTGAATTGTGAATAAAATGTATTTTTTCCCTTGGAAACAGCTACTAAAATTTCTGATCAGTTCTGTTATTAAATAATATACAGAAGTAGCATAAGCTATTTAATTATATAGCCATCATGTATCACACATCATGAGTAACAAATGCATGATACATACATGAATAGTACAATAGATGCTTTAATTTTAGAACATGCTCCTAAAAAGTGTTGTTAATCTAAATAGACAAAAAAACCTTAAAAGAAAAAAAAAAATCAGCAAAGAACACATAATGAAAGAAAACTGAGGTTTTACCTTTGTCATGATATATATAATTACTTTTACTGTAAGAGCTAAGTTTGTAACACAGCCAGGAATATAACTGAAAGCACATGAAATTACTTGGTAGAAAGGAAGAGCCAAATGGAAGAAGCACTGGAAGTGTACAGTAGTGGTTTAGTTTGTGTGGAATGAAACAGAGGAAAAGATGTCTGTATGCACAGTATCTGTTAAGTCAGGAAAGATTCTGAAGGTGAGCCTAAATTTGATACGCAAAACAAGTGGTGAAGAGTTAAAGGGATTCAAAGTCATCTGACTTTTATCAGGGCAATAGTCTGCGTACATACTCTGATCAAATTTTGATTAGACTTTAAGGCAAAGCAATCAAGTATCTGGGATGCAGCACAAGACAGTTTGGAGAACACAAGATGACAAAAATCAAGGACATACAGAAATGATCACAAACTATTTAGAGAACTGTTTAATGTTTAGGAAAGTAGGAAGGAAATCCTGAATTATATGAATACAAATTAGATTTCTGTGCAACAGAAATATAAAATGAATAATTAATATTCCAAATTGCCTCTCATTATTTTGCACTACTTAGACTACAAGACTACTCACTCAACCTGTGCATTTTAAATCTGTAGATTCAATAATCAGTGGATTATTGGTTTAGGCAAGCTTCCAAAAGGTCTGAGCCACTGTTGAAATGGTGACCCATGAGACTCACTGGTAACTTGTTTGCTATTGGAACTGTTACACTTGATTATAGCCTCCTACCCTTGCCAACTTTGCAATTAAGAAAAATGGGGGTTTCATTATCTGAAAAGATTCATGATAGACATGGATTCAGGTTTACAGAGAATATGATTTCTTTACAGCTATCATTAGCTCAACTCCTTTTGTCATAGCAAATACAAGTGGAGTTTCTCCCTTTATGTACTCTGAACAGTTTAAAAGCAGTCAACATGGAATAAATTAAGAAAGTGTTCCTGTAGTTTCTTTTATTAACACTCTAAAATATAATAACGTGCACAGACTGCTTGTAGCACTTTTAAGTATTATTTCTCATAGTTGTTGATAAGCTGTCATAGCACACATCTAAACACTTTATTGAGAAACTGAGGCATACTATTATTGTTTTTGAATTCTTAAGACAAGGACTGGTGCTATCTAGAGAGAATGGTACACTGGAAAACATGGATTACTGCAAATCACTAATTTCCCCTAAAAGGAACACCACTGTCAAGGGAGAAATCACAGATATATTCTTTTAAATTCATACTTTATTCCATTGTGTCACACGACTAGTAAGATTAAATAAATGCCAAAAGTGTTTTCTTACCAGACAGTTATGAAATCATATATTGGCTCTGTTTGGAGAACTGTGAAATTGATGTAGATTCCATTCCCAGGTGGTACTCTTACAAGCCAGAAGCAGTCTTGAAAGTTTGGATACTCATCTGGGTATCCTGGAGAGTATATGGTGCCATTCATTGCAGTTATATTTCCTCCACAGAGGGCTACAAAATAAGACATTTGTTTTAAAAAGATATTAGATGCTTCTTGCATTCTTCTTAGACCATGTAAAAGCCATACTTAAAAAAAATTTTATTCACTATGACTAGATTATGTTAAACTATTTCTGTGTCTAGAAAAAGATTCTACTGAGATTTTTACAGAGAGTGAGAAGTCTATTTTGACATTAGTGGCCAAATCTAAAAGAAAAAAAGAAGTTATTCTGATGTCATAAATATTAACAGAACTGGAACTGAAGTAATATTTAGATATTAACTTATTCCCTGCACAACTGAAAACCACTTTGTTACATCTCTGTATTAATATAAGAATAATAAAAAATATAGAGCAATTTGAAAATTAAAATAGTGTGCACCAGTATGAACAGCATTTTTGCATTTCCTGAGATAAATAATGATAGACAAAAAAGAAGTCCTTTCTATTATTCTTGTTGAAATGCACTATTTTTAGACATTGTACGGTGCAGGACTGACCATGCAGCTTTCGGATTTCATGTGTGTGCACTTCAAGAAAGCTATTAGTCCAAACTGTATGATTTTCTCCACAGATGTTTCAGATGCATGTAATACTACACTACAGAAATTATGTTCTAGAAACCTCATTATGGAAACACAAGCAAAAATGGTATAATTTTCTTTATTTTGCATACATTCCTCCCTACTCTACCCTAAATGGGCAATCTACATTCCCTAAAATACACTTCAGAACTCTAACCAGAGAACGGTCTGTTGGAAATACTGGCCTGACATAGGAATTATGCATTGTTTCTGTTTAGGTGAAGCACATGCTATAGATTATATATATATACAATTTCATGTTGAACTGTAGGGTAAGACTTCTTGTAGTCATGCATCCATTCAGACTCAACAGCTGGTACACTGCTTGTCTTCGGCTTTTACCTTCAGTCTCAAGTGTATTTGAGCAGTGCAGACAGAACTGATTTTGAAACAGAGCCTTAGGGGAGTGAAGACATGGGCTGATGACAGCTAGGCAATGAGACTTCTTGGAAGAGCGTACAGATTACAGAAGTACGAAAGTGAGGGAAATGAGCTAAAAAGGGTCAGAGAGTGTCAGATGGTGCTGAGCACAGATCTGAGGGATTTTAGGTACATGAGGATACAAGGAGAAGAGAACAAAACTGTTTAAAGAGGAACCATGTTTACTGATGCTTGATTCAGTGTCTGCTTCGGGAAGTCTAAGGCATTAAACAAGCCTTAGTATATGTTGTCTTACAATAAAGATATTAAAGAAAATACAGATTTAAAACATGCTGTACATTTCTGGCACTAGGCATATAAAGAAAAAAATACCCACTTAATTTTAATGCTTTTGAACAGAAGGCCTTTATTTCAAATCAAACGAAGTACAATTCCAAGGAAACCTAATTATATTTTCCTTCCACAATGAAGAAAAAAACCCTCAAAACCAGAAGTTGTACACAAAAATGTCAAAACACCTGTACTAAAAATATCCCAGTAAATATTTATACAGAACCCCGTGTAATTTAAGAAATTTCTCTGGGAGATGAGTCATGCTGGAAATCTGTAATCATGCAGCACAGCACCCATGTTATATCTCCATATCAATTAGGTTGATTTTTTTCTTTTATTTCTGCATCTTTTCCTATCACATTAATTAGAAACAAAGACTTTCCAGCCACAGTTCAGGAACTTCATCAAAAGTGATACTCAGAGCAGTAACATACTTTGGGCATCTTTGAATTTAATTAGTAAATTATTGGTTTCAGTAACAATTCAAAGAAACAGAATCAATTCAGTAAATTATTTGTCCTGATTCTGAGGGACAGAAAATACAGCTAGAACTAAGTAACAGGGAAAAGCTAAGCTGTTTAGTAATTAAGACAGGAACAATTACTATTCCCTCAGGATCCAGAAAATGGGAGTTGAAACTTAATTTTGATGAATTAACAACTTCTCCTTTCATAAGACAGTGTAGGTGTCATCTCTCTTTCATATAATAATGCTTCTCCTTATGAATTCAGTATGAGATATGCCTTAATTTAGCTACAACATCCCCTAGAAACGCCTGTGGCTCACTGATTCCAGAAGGAATTTTGAGTAATGAGGTATCTAATTAAACTACCTAAATTTAGGTAGATGATGCAAAATATAATGCAAGAATTCAGAAAATAAGGTGGCTTCTTTTTTTTTTTTTTAAGGAATTCCTCTTTAGGTTGCTTGAAATTGATGTTTCTATTCTTAACGCTGAGCTTTATTATTCAATAGAGAGAGTAGTTAGGCTTTTAACTCAGGTCCTGAATATCACTACTGAAACTGTGGAGGGTCTTCATGGCATATGAAAGTAGGCCCTCAACATGTTGTAAAGATCTCATTTTTGTGGAAACCTAAATTTAAGCATATAGAGAATTTTACAATCAATAGCTTAATTGCTAAATATGTTTAGATATTGCAGTCCCATGAGTGTAGGATTTTGGGACAACAGTTTTGAATATGAAGTATCTTCACTGTGTGTGTTTTCCCAGCAATTTAACATTGCTGCCCAAATGTTGCCACAATTGTGAAAAACCTGGAAGTTCCAGAAGAATGTAATTGTTATTTCATATGTCTCAGTCCACAGTTCCACAATTTGGTTTTGTGGTGCACGTATAGTTCTCATAGAGATTTCTGTGTTACCAAAACATCCACCCTTGTGTGTTTCAGAGTCTGATGACAGCGGATGACTGACCTTTGGCTTGCTGCTTAAATACAGATCCCTTCAGCATAGTGAGGTATAAGATAAATACCTCTACAGGTTCATCATATATATTCATTCTGTCTCCTTAAAATTTCAGCTGTGTGCAAGCCACAGTTCCTTGAGTCTGCTTACCTGCTGCAAGCGTATCAGTGTAAAAAAATATAAAAGGTTAAAATATACAACTTTAAAAGAATTACCATTCACAGAAAATACATGTAGAAAGGACTCACACACCATCGATTAGAGGACAGCTGCACTTTATGCCACCTTTCACATTTCTTTCTAACTGATAGAACATAAGTGACGAGAGTTGGGAAACGCAATTTTTGAATCCTTTTTTTCTTGATGCATAACAGAGCTTCTACTCTGTAGCACTCCTTAGATTAAAAAGCAATACAGGTCTCCGCACTACAGACCTTAAGCGTAATCTTCCAAATATAAGCTATCTCAGATAAGTTTTTTGAGATTTAGCATTTCCATGATTTTAGATTCTCTGCAAAAATTTTCATGTGCAAAATTGAATACTTAGTCTGCAATGACCACAGTATAAAAATACATGTCTCCATAAACTGAAAATAATTTCCATTAACTGCCCTTAGGGAGACTTACAAATAAAGAAAGGTTCACAGTTCATCCAGAACATACCTTCACATCTGGGGAGAGGATGATTCCAGTTACGGCTGATGCCATGCAGACAAGTCAGTGCTGAATTTCCAATTAATGTGTAGCCAGGAAAACACTCAAATGAAATAGTCTGTCCCACACTAAAGTCATTCCCAATTACAAAGCCATTACGAAATGGTCGAGGATCAGGACAGCTTTGTAGCTGATATGCTGAAATAAATAAATAATAATGAAAAAAGAATTAGTAGAATACAAATTCTTATTACTTCAAAAAGAAAAGCTTTCCACTAGAATAAAATTTAAAAAGCATGGACATCCCATAGATCTTAAGCTCTACCACAGTGAGAATCAAATTGGTCCTACACCAGAAGAAACACAGTGAAACATTCCCACAGCAATTCTGGAAATACGTATACAAATTAATTTCCTATTCAAAACCTCATAAGAAAAACATAAGATCATTTAAAATTTGACTGTAATATTATGTACTTCACACTTTGATAATGTGTATCTGTGTGTAACTGAACGAAGAAATACCCAGCACCCTACCCTAAAGGTTTTTATAACAAAGTCCATGAAGGCAAAAAGAGATGTAGTGTCTTAATTTTATCTACTGATATTAGTAACTACAGCAGTACTACCCTAGAAAAGAAGAGAGTAGAAAGGAATTTTGACTCTCTGCTTTCTACAGTTAGATTTTCAAAAAGCTAGGCCACTGACTGGCTCTTTAAGACTACAAATTGCTTCCAAGTGCAGCCTTAAGTACACCCTAATCAAAATGGATCCAAGCTGCTGACAGTGAAAATTAGGCTGTAGAGGAGTATCTACTCTGGGAAAAAATTAACCGGTACAGAAGGCTGATGTGATTCTGTAACAGGGAGAAGGTTAATAGCCAATGCACCTCTAAAAAAATGCAGGAGAATGACAAACAGGAGAATTGCAATAAATAGGAAAAGCAAATCAGGTAGCCTACACTGTGGAGTGCTGTGGTCAGTATTAAGGAACAGAACAAGGGCCAAACTAAGAAGCCCTTTCACACCAATGTAAGAGCCTAAAATACAAGAGATGGGATCTAGAACACCCGAACCAACCAAGAGCCCTGAAGTGAAAGGTGTGGCATAGAGCAGCAGGATGAAGTGTTGCCAGGTGACCATGTTCCCAAGACTGAGGGGGCAGAGACTTACAGTTGAGAAAGCAGTACTGTTGCTTAGAAATTGTATCCAGTGGCATAGAATAAGAATATTCCCAGAAAAAAAAAAAAAGAAAAAAAAAAAAAGGCACTACAGAATACTCATCAGTAAAACTTAGAACTCCAGAAATGTAAGTGTAGCTTCTACAAATGTCTAAACAGGAAAATGATAGTGAAGAGCAAATGTTAAGTAAAATTAAAGGACATGCAAAAATACAACAGGAAGTAGTAACAGAATACCCAAGTATCCATCTCACCAAGGTGACTTGAAGAAATAAAGTTTTGAATGCAGAAAATAACTGTTCTCTAGAACAAACAGTTTGAGAGCCCACAAAAAAAGGTGCTGGTTTAGATTTGTCCTTAAAGCTTGTACTTGGTACTCAAGCCTTAGTTCAACAAGTATTCATGGGACAGCTCCTCCATAATTGTAGTCATAATGCAGTTTGATTGTATTGGAAGAGAACAAGTCAAACCCAGCACAGGGATATTAATTTTTCTTGAAAGGAACTTACAGAAAAATGAGGTAATGCATATTGGAATCTGCTAATTGACAGTACACTTCAAAAGACCAGGTAAAACATGTTCTACAATTCAGAATAAAAAAAACACTGAAGTACTTCAGAAAAATGCTGGTGTGACTCAGTAGGAAAGTTAAAGAAGCTACAATAGGGAAAAGGTTGACATTTAAATAATGAAAGTCTGCCTTTCCAAAAAGTCACAGAACATAACAAGTCAAATTTAAATAGAAAATAGAGCAAAAATAATTTGAAAAATGTCTTGCAGAAGATGTCTCAACTGATCATAAAAGAATTATTTGGCAACATCAAAACCAAGAAGTCAGATAGGGAATTGGTGGGACAATTCATGACAAACAAGAAAAAAAGACTGTTATGGATCAGAATGCCATAGGGAGAAAAACTCAAATTCTTTGCAGCCATCTTCACTACTGAAGATGGTTTAGAGATTTCCAAGTAAGATACGGTGCTTGTACTGCACAGGTTGAAGGTACTAGATCACTTTGAAATAACTACAGAAGTACTACGCTAAATAGGTAAGGCAAAGGACAAGGAGCAGATGTCTTTCACTCAGAAGAGCTGCTGAATGAAGATATATATTATTATTTCCACATCTGACCTAGAGGAGTGGTGATTTCCCAGTGTAAATCATATCTATCTTTAGAAAGGATCCTTGAAACTAGATACTGTGTAGTTTCTACAGAGTCTGTACACTCTATACCTACAGAGTCTGCCTTCTATACCTGGTAACATGATACAGCCTATAATAATGAATAACAGTACTGAGCACATGGCTAAATATGTTTTCTTGGGAAGAAGACTGAGGGCAATATGACCAAGTTCACAGAAATCATGAAAACAGTGGAAAGGATGAATGCAAAAATGCTGTCAAATCCCACAGTAATAGAATTGAGTCTGATAACAACTGTGGATGTTGGGAGCGTACAAAAGAAACTAGCTAGGTTTCTGTGCTGTTAAGTAGCATTTCTTTCTGCCAATTGGAAATACCATACTGAAGCTAGATGGAGCTTTTTTCTGATTTGATAAGGGTGTTGTTTTCTCATTCTTGTGTTCAAAGAAGAAGAAAAATAACAGTCTATATAATAAAAAGGTGGAACATAGAATCATTTTGTTTGGAAGATACTTTCAAGATCATCAGGTCCTACTGTTAACCCAGCTCTGTGAGATTACCACTAACCCATGTCCCTATATGCCACATCCACACATCTTTTAAATACCTCTAGGGATGGTGATTCCACCATATCCCATGGCAAGTGTTTACAACCTTTTGGGGGAAGAAAGTTTTCCCAATATCCAATCTAAACTACCCCTGGCACAGCTTGAGGCTGTGTCCTATTGTCCTTTTGCTTCCTACATAGGAGAACAGACCAATCCCCACCTTTGCTATAACCTCTTTTCAGGTAGTTATAGAGAGTGATAAGGTCAGCCTCCTTTTCTCCCTGGTCCTGCTGGCCACATTATTTCTGATGCAAGGTAGGATGCCATTGGCCTTCTGGGCCACCTGGGCACACTGCTGGCTCATATTTATCTGGCTGTTGACCAATATTCTTAGGTTTTCTTATGCCAAGCACCTTTCCAGCCACTCCTCCCCATACTTGAATATCAAAGATTTTACAGCAAACAAGTAAGATTTGAAAATGGGCCTCTCTCACTCTTTGTGATCTTTTTCAGTAAGAGTTGAAACAATGACTTATTACAGAACTAAGAACAAGCATTACATGCAAAATTGGCAAAACCAGGAAAAGACAGATTGCGTACGTTTGAAAGAAATAGTTCTCTCATGTGGTTAAAAACACAGATAGGCACTTTATTTTTAATTCTTTGACAAATAACAACATATTTATGTTGTTACAAAAATTATTACTGTTAACTATTAATGATTACTGTTAACTATTAGTAGGAGTAACAGTATACACTCTCAGGTCTTCTACTGTCTTCCTGACAGTATTTTATTTTAAAGGTCATTTAATCCTAGAAAATATATCATATTCCAAATAAGAAGTGAATAAAATCTTACCAGACAACTTAAGCCATGAACTGACTTTTTCTTTAAAAGCTAACACTTTTTACAGTGGCTTGCTTCCAGAATGTCAAATAAAGTTCAAGTCAGTTTGGACTATTGGAAGAGTAATACAAGATTGCTCTAAAGTAAAAACTCTTTAAAATCATCCTTGATTCATATAATAAAAATAGGCATAGTTAAAAATATACATTTAACCTTTTCTTGTGAACAGTGGTGATATAATCCCTTTTAAATGAATCTGTAATTATATAAATAGAATCATGATCTTGCAGTCTTCACCAGCTCAGCTTCACCTATTTGGGTACAACAAAAGAAATTTCTAGTGATATTGCCAACTATGAAATAAGTGGATTTTGAGATTTCTGACTTGGCATTATTCTGTACCAGCCTACTTGGATCTAGTACTCT
>JANHGN010021445.1:16516-27535 GCA_024605025.1 Megaceryle maxima | reverse complement strand
TCCCTTCAGGTACTGGAAGGTGGCTGTTAGGTCTCCCCGGAGCCTTCTCTTCTCCAGGCTGAACAATCCCAGCTCCCACAGCCTGTCCTCATAGGAGAGCTGTTCCAGCCCCCTGATCATCTTTGTGGCCCTCCTCTGAACCCATTCCATCAGGTCCATGTCCTTCCTGTTCTGAGGGTTCCAGAGCTGGATGCAGTATTCCAGGTGAGGTCTGACCAGAGCAGAGGAGAGCAGTAGAATCACGCCTCTCAATCTGCTGGCCACACTTCTTTTGATGCAGCTCAGTATGCAATTAGCCTTCTGGGCTGCAAGCACACACTGGCTGTTCATGTCCAGCTTCTCTCCCACCAGAGCTCCCAAGTCCCTTTTTGTAGGGCTGTTCTCTAGCACCTCCTCCCCCAGCCTGTATTGATAGTGGGGATTGTTCCAGGCCAGGTGCAGGACCCTGTACTTGCTCTTGTTGAACCTCATGAGGTTCACCTGGGCCCACCTCTCCAGCTTGTCCAGTTCCCTTGGGATGACATCCCATCCCTCTGGTGTATTGACAGCACCACTCAGCTTGGTTTCATCTGCAAACTTGCTGATGGTGCACTTGATCCCACTGTCTGTATCATTAATAAGAATGTTAAACAAGACAGACCCCAGTATGGACCCATTTCCTTTGTTTTTTAATTTTTGTATTCTTCTATTTGATCTTTATGTTTAACACTTTGGTTTGAAACACACAGAATCTTTTATTTCATCTTTATCTTTTAGGAATGCCAAAAAAAGAAATAACCTTCAACAGCCACCTTGTTCTCACATAAGAATATCAAAACCTCACCTTGATATACAATATGAAATCCTTGTTTGTTCTGTGAGTAATCGCTGTGAAAGTATAAGCTGGTTTCATGAGTTGTGCTGAACAGAGAGGCTGGTAGCTGAGGACCACTTAGTCTCCCAATAACAGTGCTAGTTTCTGTAGATCCGCTCCTAACTTCTAAGTAATCATGTATTGTCTCTGTTGAGAAGTTCACAAATTGCAAATGGACACCTGAAAAACATCACCAGTAAATAAAAGCCACCAGCATCACTATCAGGAAAGAAAATGAAATAGGTACATTTTACACTGATAATACCAGAAAATAATGTAACCAGTGGAAATGCCAGTATGCTATCCTCCCAGACACAGTCCATGAAATTCAGTTTGAAGCACTTTTTCTCTTCATACATTACTAATTCTGAGAGGCTCTCATAATAAGGAATGCTAACATTGATCTAAGGCATTGAACTGTAGGTTATTTATATGCCACTTTTTGATAAGAAACTACAGACACAACTTCCAGGAAGATCAACCTGGACTTTGCAACTGGTAAGACCATAAACCAGGGAAATCCTGACAACTGGGAAGGTTGCAGCAATTTATAGACTTATATATACGAAGCCCTGAGGGGACATGCAGGGAAAAAAGAGGAGCAAGGAGGAACAAAGCTGGAGGTAGAAAAAGGGCGGAAAAGGCGATGGTCGTGTGTAGAATGTTTGTCTGTCTGAGCCCTGCACCTGATCACCAGTCTGTCCTATAACTTCATATCTTCTGATTAAATCTTTTCTTAATTATATCTCTATGTAATATCACTCTCCATCCCACGTGTATATGTGCTTCAAGGATGAAGTGCCAGCTACTAGTGAGACCCATATCTGTGAGTAGAATTTGGTGCCAACTGCTGGCATCGGATCAGGGGTATTGATGCCCCTGGCCTGAAGTGATTGTGAGGGTCTTCAACTCATGTAGAAATGGTGTTTGTTCTCAAAACCAGTTACTGGGGACACCAGCATGAAGTGAGGTGAGTAGCTCAGCAGTGGTGACTGAAGCAGGATTGTGGGTCACAGCCTGTGTACCTGGTGCTGGCTGCTGGGAGGTCAGCTGTCTTCCCTGATCCTGGGGTATGGGGTGTGCACATGTCATTTGCTAACAAACTTCAAACTGGATGAGCCGGTGAGTAGGAACCTAGAGAGTGTTCTGTGTGTGCCTGCACTCATGACCTTCTGTCTCACCAGCCCAAGAAGAGGAGGGGACTTGGTTGCCTGTGCTTGTGTATCTTGTATGTATATATATAGAGTCACAAAAAATGTAAATGATATTATCTAACCATGATTCATCAGTACCTCTCCTACTATACATGCAGTTCAAATATTTAACACTCATACCCACACTGTGCCATACGATTGATCTTGAGTTTCTGACTATTTGACTCAGTGAGGAAGATAAAAGGTATCTCACTATCCAATAGCAAGTTATCTTTTCTAACCAAGTGATGTATTATGATGATTATGTGTCAGGACAAGAAGAAAATGCTCAGCAGCCGAGTAGTTATAGAGCTCTTTAAACATTTTCTTGTTTATACATATTTCTATATGTATAAAAAGAAGTAGAATTTTTATTTATTTTTTTTTTTAAGTTAGTGCAACTGTGGAATGATAACAGAGTACATTCATTAAGAAGATGATTGAGTCCCACTGGTGTTTCTGGCAAAGACAATCAACATGATTTCACATAAAATTGAAAGCAAAAGATATAATGTCAGATTAATTATTGAAAAGTCATGAATAATTTTGTAATTCCTAAACTGTAATAGCTAAATTGTGTTTGTCACTGTCTTTTAGAGCTTTCTCCCCAGATACCATGTAAAGTCTATGAATGGTTTTCTGAAGCATGTAACATTTTCTATGCTACAGGAAAAAGGTTGGTGCATAATTAAATTACTGTTACCTCAATTATCTCTCTTTATCTGTAGATAGTCTCTATGTGATAAGAAAGCTTCTGCTTTAAGAGTCATTCCTTGACTGTCAGCCTTCCGAATATTTCCTATACAGTGAATCCAGCTATATCCAAACTTTGTTTTTTCTCTATCCATATTTGTAGGCTTTGCCTTTTATTTGATCCTGTCAACCAAATACTTGTCAAAACATTAAGCTGTCATTAATAATTGCCAACTCATGCTATCTTACTGTTTTTTCTCTTTGACCCACTTTGTTCAACACAAAAGCTGCAATATATTTTTGTCTGCCATTCTTCTCTCTGTACTCTGCTGTCTTTCACTACAAGTTCCTGAACCGTATCAATCTTTCAAAGTATTCTTCAGCCTATAGCACCTGCTTCTGTCTCAGACTTCTGCTGGTTAGACTCTTTGTTTCTATGGCTTTTTGCAGTTGGGAATCCCTCCTGAACAAGTATTTGATGTATTTCTATATATAATCTAACAATAAATCTTGGAAAGTATAGCAACAAATCATATAAAGTAACCTTGTAAGTTGACTGCAATAAAAAATGTCATTGATTTAGATTACACCATTAGCTAACAATGTGGAAAAGATTATGACCTGTAACTTCAAGTGGAGAAAAAGTCTTGTTAGAAACTCATAAACAAAAGAAAGCCTATAGAAGGTTTTCACGTTTGTGTTTTTGAGTTTTCCTATTTGCTACTCAGAAGAGTTAGATGTATGTGCCTTCACTGGACTAGAACCACAGCATCACTAAAACCAGTTTTAGTTATCACCTTTTCAAATGTCATCTTTTTAACTTTAACTTTCATTTTCAATTGAGTTTTAATCATATCCTGTTTAGAAATGGTCAGAGGTGCTGAAATTATCTATGCACAATCATGGTGAAAGAGACTAGTTCTGGTGACCAGAAAAAGTCTGAAGACATATCCACCTTTAAGACAAGAAAGAGGACCTGGGCAATGGCAACTGCAGATTCACTGCAGTCCACAGAAGGGATTATGGAACTTGTCTAACTGAAGGCACATTAAGACAGAAAGGGACTTAGGTGCAGTCAATATGGACTTACTAACAGAAAATCACAGTTGATCAACCATTATTTCCTTCTATAATTAAATTGTCAAATGGAAAATTATTGTAGCCACCCTTGTGGCTATATACTCTCACTCTGCTATGACTTTTGACCCAGTCTTCTATAGTATTCTCATCTGGAAGCTGGACAAACATGAACTTAATGAACAGAGAGGATATAGGTTAAAGGTTAATAGAACTTCAAGTCTCAAAGAGTGATAATCAGTCATTCAATGTCCAGGTGGTAGCCATTAACAAGTACAATATTCTATGGGTTGATATGGGACCTTACACTATTCAATGTCTTCCTGACAGACCTTGAAAATGAGAATTCATCCTCAACAAATTTGAAGAGGTTACTAAACTAGGGGATATGGATGATATACCAAATGGCACAACTTTGGTCCAGAAAAACACTGAAAAATGTGAGGGATGAGTAAACAAACCCTTCTTAAGTTTTATACAAGTGCAAAGTTCTGCATCTGGAGCACAACATCCTTATCCCAGTCTTGTTCAAGATATTCATCAATGACCTGGATGAAGGGATAGAGTGTACCTTCAGCAAGTTTGTTGAAGATACAAAAATTGGAGGAGTGTCCAATACACCAGAAGGCTGTGCTGCCATTCAGCAAGATCTGGACAGACAAGAAAGTTAGGTGGGGGAAACCTAATGAAATGCAACAAGGGCAAGTGTAGAGTCCTACACCTGGGAAGGAATAACCCCATGCACCAGTACAGGTTAGGGGTTGACCTGTTTGAAAGCAGCTCCATGGAGAAGGAACTGGGAATCCTGGTGGACAATGTTATTCACAGGACAGCAATGGGACCCTGTGGCCAAAAAGGCCAATGGTATCCTGGGGTACACAGAGAGTGATGAGCAGGTCAAGGGAGTTCCTCCTCACCCTCTATTCTGACCTAGTGAGACCACATCTGGAGTATTGTGTCCAGTTCTGGGCTCCTCAGTTCAAGAGGGACAAGGAAATACTAGAGCTATGACATGATTAAGGGACTGGAACATCTCTTTCATGAGGAAAGACTGAGACACCTGAGGCTGTTTAGTCTGGAGAAGGCTGAGTGGGGATCTTATCAATGTTTATGAGTATCTGAAGGGTGGGTGTCAAGAGGATGGGGCCAGTCTCTTTTCAGTGGTGCCAAGTTACAGGACGAGGGGCAATGGATACAAACTGGAACACAGGAAGTGTTCTTCAACATGAGGAAAAAAACTTCTTTCCTGTAATGGCAAAGGAGCCTGGAACAGGCTGCCCAGAGAGGTTGTGGAGTCTTCTCTAGAGACTTTCAAGACCCTCCTGGCCTTGTTCCTGTGTGACCTGCCCTGGCTGATCCTGCTTTGTCAGGGGGGTTGAGCTAGATGTTCTCCAGAGGTTTCTTCCAACTCCTACCATTCTGTCATTATGTGATCTGTTGGTACGAGCTGGAAATTTACTAAATGAGTAAAAGCCCTGCTGAGAAGGATCTACCAGTCACAGTGGACTTGATCTAGTATTACTGACAATTTCACTTTGAGTGGGAAGTTTGACAGCTTTCAGTGGGAGGGTTCTAGAGGTCCCTTCCAAGAACACTTCTATGCTGCTGTGATACTCACCTAGGATATGAAAAGCAGCTTAATAATAAAATTATGAACTCAAATGTAGTTTTAGCTTTTCCTAACTGATGCTCACTTGGTTTAAAATATTCCTGATAGCTATTTATTTTTGTTAGGCTTATGACCTCACAAAGAGTAAGCAAACCTTTAAATTTAGAAAACTTTGCTTAATTCTAATTAGACAAATTTGTCTTTATCAGAAAAATAGAGCTATATGTTAAACAAAAAACTAAGAAGTTTGTAGCTTTTCTATTTTATATATTTCTTTTAAGGCTTTGATAACTTCTTTAATTAATTGTAATTTCTTTTTTTGTTTGGTTGGTTCTTTTTTTTTTTCTAGGAGAAATATTAATGATCTTTTAAAATCTATGCTTGGTGTTTTGAACTCTAAAAGCCCCAACAAATTTAATTCATGAAAGCATACCAAACCCAATAGGCAGTTTTATTGTCCATGTGCAATCCAAACTGCTAGGATAGTTGCCAGGAAACCCAGGGCTGAGGATCACTCCGCTGAAGTCTGACATGCCACCACCACATTGTGCTGTATAAAAAAGGAAAGACCTTTTTTTCAGAGCACTAGAATGAGAGAAAAATCCATCCACAGTATTAAAGATCCTTCCAATATTAATAACACAATAATAACTAGATACATATTTCAAAAAATACACAAAGATTCCTTTGTCACTAAATATCTGTCACAAAGTAATTCACAAGTAGGTACTTTAAACATATGTATCTACTCTGACTTTCAATTTGGGGAACACACGTACTGGAAAAAAACCACAGATGTGTACTCTGGATTGTGAGTGAGCTATCTTTGTAAACAGGTGGCTGCAGACATCAGCTCAGAGCAACACGGACAGGGTTCCATGTTAGTTTGTAAAGGAACATCTGAATAATATAAGGTAATAATGTATTTTTAAAAGATTTTGTATTCAAAGCATTTCAAGAGGCCTTTTAGAAATGGCATTTATATCCTGGTGTTTTAAAAATGATTTTAAATAAACAGGTTTAGAAAATCTACACACACATATATTTCCAGAAATTGAATTAAATCAATATTTGAACTGAATTTTATTTTTTTTCAGGCATGACATCAGTGAATACAGTACCTTATGTATATCAGTATGAGATTTGAAGACGTTAATTATGGTATTGTCCAATTAACAGTTGTTATATCCTTTGAAGCACATTTAAAAATCATTACTCAGAAAAAAGGAAAATAAAATCCCTTAAAATTTCAGCATCTTTGTCTTCAGAATTTTCCATACGTCAGTGAAATTATGGTATCAGACTTCCCAGAAATATGTTAGTGCATAATGATGGAAACTGAGACTTACTCTTGAAAAAATTCTTACAAATATCTGAACCTTGTTGAATATTTATAAATTCTAAGATGAGGGAGCTCAGTACCTCACAGGAGGTTTTTAACACCTCACAAGATTAAGAACAGGATTATGTGAAGCAGCTCAAGAGGACATATAATCTGTTTTGAAGAAACGCAAAGTATAAAATCCTTAATGAGATCTGCAACATCCTACTTTTCATACATTCAAGATTAGAAATACAGATATTTTTACTGTTAGAGAACACAAACAAAAAGGTATTTCTATTCAGTGAAAGAGAATGCAAATATAAATGGTTTTACATCACTCATATTTATTCATCATATAAAACCAATATATTTAAATGCACTTCAGATGCTTCATTTGGGCTTCTGGCAGAATTCCAGACCTTCTTCCAAAGATATTAATATGGTCATGTGTATAGTTTAATTTGGAAAATAATGTATCATCTTAAATTGGGCAGACATGCCCTATGTTGAACTCATTAGACATGAAAAGTAATGCTATTTCTATTTTAATGTTTTCTATAATAGTCATCACATGTGGAAATAATTCATAAATAAATTAAATATGTGTGCAAAGGTCTCTGGAGGTCTCATCTGACAGTGAATTGATGATAGATTCTGATTAGAACATATTTTGTTCTTTCTTCTGATTGTACATATCAAAAAAGCTTTGCAAAATGTGTGAAGTATACTTCAAAAGTCTTCAGCTTAATTTGACCATTTTAACTTTTAATTAAGTTCTTTCATTTCTCCCTATTCTTTCCCCTATCTATCTATCTATCTATCTAATTATTAAGTTCTCTGGCTTTCTCTTTCTGGCATATTTAAGAAAATTTATGTATGCTGAACTTACCTAAACATATTGGAATAGGATAATTCCACCTTCTTACTGGTCCAGGCATACAGGTGATATGGGAATGTCCCTAAAACGACACAATATTTACTAATTGATACAACAAAAAATGTGCAATATACAGCACATCATTAGTATCTCAGCAAAAATAATGTATAATTTAAAACATCATGAAAAAATATAAAAACAGTAAGGTACAACATTTATATTATGCACTATCAATTTTATAATTCTTTCAATAAACCAGAAAACTAGAATCTTAACTATGTCACTGTTAGCTCACCAGTGAATTATGTCTATGCTCTTAATATTATTTCTAATATAAAAGCCTCCAGCAGAATTTCATGATACCTGTTTTAGTATAAAACAAAGGTCTAGAAACAAAACGTCTAACTGAAACAATGTCTACATAGTATTGATTTGCATTACTTGTGAAACATGGTAAAAAGATAAAAACTATATACCTTATACAGTACTGACTTAACATCTTAAATTCCTCACATATTCTAAATGCAGTCCTTACCCTCCCCCTCAAAACAGTTGGCTTAAGTTACGAAAAGCTGAGATATTAAAAAAAAAAAAAAAAAAATCAATCTATTTATAACGTCTCCCTTTACAACAGATGAGATGTTATGATTTCAAGGCAAACTGTAACAGCCATATTCCAAGACCCACCCGAGTGACCCTCTGCGTTGTTCATCAGCTTCATGTAAGTGTAATTGCTTTCCAGAGACGACAAATGAAAATGAAAAAACTTAAGAGAATTTGGGGTATCTACCAAAATCATTTAGTACATACTTTAAGGTGACCTAGTAGAAGAAACTCTGTAGCTTTTAGCCAGTTTGTTCAACCTTCATACAAAAAATTTTTCATGTTAGTTCTCCCTATCAATTCAGAGCCTGTAGCATTTGAGGGAACCAAGTATCTTTAAAGCATCCATGGTGACTGTGACTGATTCATGAATATGCAACCCATTCTTTTTCTCTCCTAAAAGAAAACTAAACACACTTTCTCCATAGTTCAAGTAGGCATATGTTCTCAATGCTAGAAGAGGAAAAAAAATGAAGTGGCAAAGTCATACTGTATAAGCCAGAAAAACAATATGGAGGGAAGAGGTTTTACATGTGTGTTTGCACAGTCTCTGTTCCAATGTTCTTAACATCTTCTTTATTTCAGCCATTAACTGTGGCTTGTCTGCTCACACACTTGCATTTAAGTAGGAAATGAAAATGTAAAAAAAAACAAACAAACAAAAAAAAAAAAACCAAAACAAAAAAACTTTAAAAATTAATTAAAAAAAAAAAAAATTGCCAGGTTGTTAACAAAAATGACCAGCTAAAATCAGGCAACATAAGAAGTAAATGGCAATAGTCTTTGTCAGAGCTGCAATTGCAGAATATTTCAGTTTTTCTTGAAGTGCTAGAATGCTGCAGATGTGACTAGGAAATCTGTCTTGAATGGAAGACTGGGATATACGTCCCAAATCCAAATGGCAGTTAAGAACTGGAAGAAAAGTTTAGTTTTTATCACAATATGTAAAAGGCAGCTTTTAAAAAAATATTTTAGTAAAAAAAATGAATTAAACTCTTGTTTTTTATGGAGTGTATACGACTCCCGTATTTTGGTCTTCACAGAATTATGTAAAAGAAATACTTGAAATTATTAGCATTTTTAGCTAGTCTGGCACTCATCAACATCATAGGCCACATTGATGTTAACGAAAAATGGCTGGTAAGTTATCGTTTTGCTATATTGCTCCAAAGGTGTCAGTAACTCCATTAGCAGTTAATAATATGCTGCTCTATACAAAGTATTTTCTCCCTTTAAGACTTTTTTTTTTTTTTTTAATATGCATAAATAATATGATTGTTTTCTGTCTTTTTACACTTTCAAATGGCTAGATAAAGTAGGGACTGTAGACTCTGCAGAGACACAAACAAGAAAGAACACAGTTGTTGAAAATAGTAGACTTTTGGGGGGTGTCTCAAGTGGAAACAATACTCAGTTTGGATTTTGTTCTACAGTGTAACTGTAAAAGTTCTTGGAAGCATTTTCAAGATCTTTCCTAAAGGCAGACAGATTCCTACTAGGTTATACATGTTAAGTAACTCAGAGGCAAATCAGTCAGTTTACCATCACTGCATTGCCCCTCATTATACATTTTCCTAATGTAAAAGCATGGCAAATTTGCTTGGCAAAAACACACTCATATTTTAAAACCTTTTTAAATAAAATATCTAAGAAATTATTGAATGAAAATAACTGACAGTATCTGATTTACTGAGGAAAAGAATTATTTCCTTCCCCTTTATTTGTTCTTACTACCTCTCTTTACTTGTTTTTTTTCCATGGAGTACATGGATAACTATTGTTAGTTGCTCATCAAGCGATTTAACTTAATTTGTCAACACTGCATAGTTCAGCTATGAATACCGAAGAGGCCATCAATAATACCTAACAACCCATTATCACTAATACAGAGGAAGCACAAAGCTGTATACTTCTGGTGGAGTATTTGGATAGTTGCTAACAGTATCTGGAAGAAAAGCCTACCAGTCCTACAGATCATGTGTTCAAACTCAAGAGTTTAGTGTCCACTTCATATTGACAGACTCAAACATAACCATGTTAAAGAACTAAAAGGTATCATTTCAAACTGGAAATTTGCTCACCTGAAGAGAATAACCCTGATCACACTGGAAAGATACCACATCTCCAACCATGTATCTGTCTCCAATTTTGATCCCATTACTTGGCGTCTGTGGTTCAGGACAAGAGTCCAAACCTATAGCTGTGAAAAATTGTCAAGTTTAGACATTCTAAGGGACTTAAAAATCTGGTTTTAGATTCATATAAAACTTCCATGTACACTCTACATAGACACACTGTATTGAAATATTTTAGGAAGCTGTTGTGTACCAGCAGTTTGTCTGTGGACAAGCAAGAGGCACAGGAAAAACAGTGCAAAGTGTAAGTTCCCACTTGCTTTCAAACCTTCACAGGTCTGACTCTTCCGTTCATACACCCACACAGAGACACAGTAAATATTTACATCAAATTTCACCTAAACCGCTACTTTTAGTGAAATATCTATAGGATGAAAACTTTAATATTTCAAATTTCTGATTGCAATAGAAGGTAGTTTGCCAAGAGACTGTATGCCTTTTTCATCACCAAAAAGAGAAATAAATTATTCTTAATTGTATCTGCCAAGGAAGAAAAAGAGGCTGGAATACCTCTCCTATGAGGACAGGCTGTGGGAGCTGGGATTGTTCAGCCTGGAGAAGAGAAGGCTCCGGGGAGTCCTAATAGCCACCTTCCAGTACCTGAAGGGAGCTTACAAAAAGACTGGAGAGGGCCTGTTTACAAAGGCCTGCAGTG
>JANHGN010021445.1:0-13597 GCA_024605025.1 Megaceryle maxima | reverse complement strand
AGATTCAACAAAGAAGTAAAAATATGCTAGAAAAAATATTATTGATAAGACCTCTATTCAGTCTTGAAATATGAATATCTAATTCTTTATGTGAAAGTATCATTTACTCAGTCATAAAATATTTATTCAATTAATAAAGTTACTTTTGCTTTAGTTTATTTTTATATAGAAAAGTGCACTTGGATTTTATAGTAGTTCAAAAGATGAGCCAGACTCGACAGCATAAAAAAGCCTATTAATAAAGGATGAAAAGAGATATTGGAAATGAAACCTTCATACAGAAAGCTGTTGTTCAGATGAAAAAGTAATCATTTTGGCAAGAGAAATGCACTCCCTCTCAGACTTTGTGAAGCAGACCTGAAAGATGCACTACATATTGAAAAACTAGTGTTTATGGCTAACTCACTTGAACATTGCTTAATATAAATATTTATCTCAGACTGCAAACAGCAAGACAGCAGTGTTGGCACCAGTAAACGCCCTGCTGAAGTCCTAAGGTTTTTTCCTTCCTTTTTTTGATGTGGACAGGGGGTTCCCTGACCCAGGGAAGCCAAAGGAAGGAAGGAGAGACCTGGCAGGACTCAGCAACTCTCACAGGAGAGGCTGAGAAGGTGATGTGCCTGGGGGTTTCTGGAGAACCCACAGGAGATTTAAAAGTGGTAAAACTGGAAGCGGCACTCAGACCGCAGACCGCGAGACAGCTGCATTCTCATTTGTTGGCACGAGGCTAGCAGGGCGTGCAGGGGGATGCACAAGAGAGTAAATAATAAATAAAGACAAAAAAAATTAAAAAAAAAAGCATATGCAGGACTGGAGATGGTTGTGAGCTGGACAAAAGCTCCTGCCAGAAAAAAAATGTGTCGACCCAGACAGAGGTCCTGCAGAAGCATGCAGGCCTGCAAGGAATGCTGGAGCCTGGTACTGCTAGCGGAGAGTAATGGGGATAACACCCGTGTCCGGTGTGACCAGGTGAATGATCTGCTCAGCCTGGTGGCTGAACTGAAGGAGAAGGTTGAAAGGCAGAAGACAATAAGGGAATGTGAAAGGGAGATAGACTGATGGAGTCAGGTCCTACCATCCTTGAGGATAGGGTAGCAGGTGGAAGCTCCATTAGGAGAGGAAATACCTCCTTCCTTGTCACCAGGTAAAAAAATGGAACCTAAGAAATGAGGGAGAATGGAAGCAAGTCCCTGCTCAGAGAGGCAGGAGAATCTCCTCCTGGCTTCCCTCCCCTTCCCGGTTGCCCTTGCACAAGTATGGGGCTCTGGAAATTGAAAGACAAATGATGATCAACTTGAAGATCCATCAGAGGAGTCACACAAGGTAAGTTAGTCTTCCCCATGCATGAGGACCAGCCCTAACAAGAAAAAAAGGAGGGTAATAGTATTTGGTGACTCCCTTCTGAGAGGAACTGTGGGACCCATATGCTTGCCAGATCCACACCATAGGGAAGTCTGCTGCCTCCCTGGGGACAGGGTCAGAGATATTACTAGGGAACTCTCTGGTCTGGTACAGCCATTGGACTATTACCCTCTATTGATTATATAGGTTGGTAATTATGATGTTATGGAGAGAAACGTGAAAACAATTAAAAAAGACTTCAGGGCCCTGGGGAGATTGCTTGAGGGCTCAGGAGCCCAGGTGGTGTTCTCTTCAATTCCTTCAGTGGCAGGGATGAAGACTGAAGGAAAGGCTGAGGGAACTAGGGTTTTATTCTAGAGAAGAGTATATTGAGAGGAGAACTAAAAGGAGGTTGTAGTGAGGCTGGTGTTGGTCTCTTCTTACAAACTACTAAAGATAAAACGAGAAGAAATGGCCTTAAGCTGCATCGGGAAGGTTTAGATTAGATATTAGGAACAAATTCTTCAATGAGAGAGTGGTTAGGCACTGGAATGGGCTGCCCAGGTAGGTAGCAGAGTCATCATCCCTGGAGGTGTTTAAAAAAGTAGATGTAGCACTTGAGCAGAGTAGACGTAGCACTTGAGGCTATGGTCTAATGGGTAGATAGATGTTAGGATGAAGGTTGGACTTGATGATCCCAGAGGTCCTTTCCAACCCTAATGATTCTATGATCTCTGATATGATTTTAAATAAGAACCATTTGAACTGATACTTCAAATTCTAAGACTTTAAATTAGTGGACTCCTCACAATGACCTCTGTCAGTACAGACTCCAGAGAAATATAATAAATGCATAAAACACTGACATAAAAAAGTGGCCTTTACTTTATATCTGCTATCAATAAAAACATAATCAAAATATTTAGAGCATTGGCATTGACCCTTTCTTTAAATGATGTATTGTGAATTCTTTCTTTATTTAGAGGTAAAAGATTTATATGGGCACTACACTACGCATTTCAGTTATTTGGACATGTATTATTATTTGGCCAGAGAATTGAGGCTTCCTGGAAGTGTTCAAGGACAGGCTGGATGGTGCTTTGAGCAACCTGGTCTAGTGGAAAGTGTCCCTGCCCATGGCAGGGTTTGGGGATGATCCTTAAGGTCCCCTCTGAAGCTGTAAGCAGCTGAGAGAGTATCTGCATTTCAAGGGAATGGCAGGATAATTCTAACCTATAATTAATGTTTAGCTATAGACAAGCGATCAGGCAGCAATTTTGCAAGGCTGTGTTCTCTAACTGGCCAATTAGACAAGCAGAGTATGGGATTTGCATACTGTAAAAATGACAAGAAATAACCATGACACAATTATGCAGATTAGACACCAGAACCAATATGAGTAGAGGGAACTGCACAGCTGGGAAGAAAAAAAATTCTGCAACAAAATATTGGTGATTTCCAGAATTCCTGTCAGTCAGCTAAGTCAATCTCATTCAGGCAGAAAGTATGTTTGTAATTATAGCTTTTTCTGCTGGTAAGGTACTTAGCCAATAATAAAAAATATTTAAATACTTCTGCTGTGTTCTCACCAACCTGTGAGTATTTGTCAGTTAGTTAAGAAGTGCAGCTGCCATTTTCAGTTAATTCATTCTCTCATTTTCTCTGAGAGCAGCTAATTTTTGTGTCCTACACATATATAATATATACTATACAGTATATGTATTATAGTATTGGGCATAATTCAATGATTTTGGCAGGCAGTTGTGAGACGTGGGGCTGCAGGGGTGGCATTTGTGGAAAGAGACAAGGGGCTGTGCCAGACAGAGACAGTTGCAGCTGATTCCAGCCAGCTCCAACAGACCCACCACACAACACAGCTGAATGCACCAGAGGAGTCTGTGGTGCTTCTGAACCAGTCAGATGTGCCTCTCGGAAAACATAATTAAGAAAAGGCAGTAAACACCAAGAAAAGGAACAAAAAGGGCAGAGCAAAAGGAGGGAGAAGAACATGACTGAGCAGAGGCTGCAGCTGAACCAGTTGGCTGAGAAGGACTGGAGCCCAAGTATCCACCTGAGCAGGAACTGAGAGGTGGGACTCTAAAATGTACCTCAGGAATCACAGTACACAAGACCCAATTTGCTGCACTTCCCTTGCCTTACCAAAGGGACAAAGGGTAGTGTTGGGAAAGAACAAAACAGCGTGTGTGTAGGTGTCCAGTGGCAAGCAGGGGAGTCTTCCTAAAGACTGGTTTGTTATTATTTGTCTTCAATACCAGATTCAGTAATTAACTGTTAACTGACACAGAAGTTATACTGAAATGCCCCAAATCAGTACATTCAATTTGCTTGCAACTATTATATAAATATGTTATATCTTGGAATTAGGATTGTCATATGAACACATCTGCATGTATTCCTAGCTGCTGTGTGTTCGGAAAAGCTTTTCAGAGAGTAAAAACTAATTAAAGGTGAAAGCAAGACAAACTAAATTTACCAGTCCTTACAGTACAAGTTTCAGGCCTGATTTTGCTCACTTGAAATTAAATGAGAATTTTACCAATGACTTTGAAGCAATGTTATGTAGCTTATTATAGGACTAAATAATTCTCTCTAATATAGTTCTAATATACACCTAATGTATATATAAACTATATATAGTCTAATACACACCTGATGTCTGTAACTAGCAAGCACTCTTAATTAACTGAACATTTCTGTGTTACCTGTATACTCAAGATGAAATCCAGCAGCAGATACACTGATATCAGACTGAAAATTTAGGTACAGATTATTTGATGTGCTGTTGAGAAGTGGAGGTATGGTTGTTCCTGAAAAGAGAGATCAAATATTATTGAAAAGCACAGAAATGTAACTAAATGGATACATAAATGTGTGGGTGTGTATTAAAAGAAAGAGAACAAGAGAAAGGGGGAAAAGAGAGAGAGTGGGAGAGGAGGAGAGAAAAGTCACATACCTGATTCCATCATATTTTGTCATCATAGATATTATTAAATATCTGTCTCTATAAATGTTTTATTACACTTTCAGTGCATGATACTAGAGACATGAACTGTAGGTACTCAGAGAAGCAAGTTCTAATATAAATTTATATTGCATGCTTTTATCCACAGGAGAAATATTTACTACAGTTTTCAGAAAAGCAAGAGCAAATCCTGTAACTGGAATAATTTTAAATGTTATACTCAAATATATCAAGCAGCTCTGGAGACATTTTGTAGGGCTATTCTTAGAAAAACGTGCATGATTATATTTAACTGTGTTTCAGCACAAGACAAGAATATTATTGTCTGTGATCTCATTCTGTACACTTCTTCTGTGAAGTAGAATACAGGAAAACAAAACAAAACAAGAAAAAGTAAGGCAAACAGAACTGTCTCATTTATCTTAAATAAGGATAAAGAATGCATCCTTTAGTCATGTATAATTTCAAGAGGCATCTCTCTTAGATATGTATATTACTGCACCCTGCTGTAAAACTGGGCAATAAATGATATTAATAGATATGTAGTTTGAGAACCTATAAATATTCTTTCTTTTCCAAATTTTCAAATATTCAGCTCTATGAAAGTCTGCTAAGAAATGAATGATTAAACCAGAAAAATTATTACCTGTTGTTAATTTTAGGAGAAACAAAAACACATTCACATGAATATACACACACACACGGTTTAGAAAGACCTACACATTTGCAATAAAGAGTTGAGTCTGTGAAACACTTATTGTAAAATCTTCTCAGTTACCTGAATAACTTCCAAGCCTTGGAGCATTGTTGTCAGCACCATCATAAAAGTCTAAGGAATCCCAGTTGTGTTCTGTGGCAAAACTCACCACTTGCACCTATGAAGAAAAGTGTGAGGTAAAAGAACAAACTTCCCCTCCATATTCAAGCACAGACAGCTGTAAATTATAGCCTCTATAGCTTTCAATTATGAAAAGCTGTGTCCTCCTCTCATTGTCAAAGAGCACGGTAAATCATCAAGTCAATAAAATCACATTGCAATAGGTGGGTTTTTTTATTTAACTGCCAATTCAGACTTCTAAATCCAGTGTCCCTTATACCACAAATTACCTCTGACGAGTCACACAACAGTGAAAATCATCTGAGTATAGAATATGATTCCCTTGTTTGGATGATGTTGAGGAGAAGATGAAACATGGTATCATCAATTACTGCAGTTTGTTTGTGATTCTCTCTAGTTTATCCAAGGCTAAAAACAGTCCCACAGTGATGCATCACCTATCTCGCCATGTTCAGTTCTGCCTCCAGGTAAAAGCAACTTCCTGTGTTTGGTTACCTTCATCACTGACTCATGTCTAGGGGAGGAACAGTCACTAGCATGCTACAAGCAAAAGGCAGAACATTCCCTTCATTCCATCCAGAGATAACAAAATCCTTCCACTCATAAGGAGATGCAGTGGTAAGCCGATAGCCTTGAAGAGGGAGGATATATCTGTTCTTGTACAGTGAAAACACTCCCCACACGTAGAGAAATGCCAGGTCCTGTTCCTTTTTTGGAGGGTAGAGGGTCTGGCAGATTTTTAGTGAAGTAACTGTTTAAGGAAAAGCATTTGAAGAGTGATAGAAGCACGGATGAAACCTCAACCACCCTCAAAAAGGGGTACCTTAGCCACTAAGAGAATCATAGAATGTTTTAGGCTGGAAGGGACCTCTAGAGGTCATCTGGTCCAACCTCCCTACACAAGCAGGGACATCCCCACATAGGGCAGGTTGCTCAGAGCCCCATCAAGCCTGACCTTGAATGACTCCAGGGATGGGGTCTCCACCACCTCTCTGGGTAGCCCATTCCAGTGGTCTGTCACCCTCATATTAAAGAACTTTTTTCCAATATCCAGCCTAAATCTATCCTTTTCTAGCTTAAAACCATTGCTCCTTGTCCTATCATTACAAACTCTTTTGAATAGACCTCCCCTCACCTTCATGTTACCTTTCAGTTACCTGAAGGTCACTATAAAGTTCCTCCGGAGCCTTCTCTTCTGCAGGCTGAACAGCCCCAAATCCCTCAGCCTTCTTCATAGGAGAGATGCTCGTTTTGGTTGCCCTCCTCTGGACACACTCTACTATGTCTACATCACATTTCTTTTACTGTTCTTCTGACTAAATTATTCTTTCTCCCCCCCCCACAGAATAGCTTCAACAGATGATATAAGCACTGGTTCCAGTACAACCTGGTAATGTACTTATTTTTCTAGTTAAAATATATGACTTGGACTTTCTTCTAGCAAAAAGAAGTTCAGTCTGGCTACACATTTCTTGAATGGAAGCCTTAAACACTGTACTCTTTTGAAGGAATTGTTCAGATACAACAGCCAATGAATTACTTATTTATTTATTAATAAAAAAAGAGACACAATGGAGAGTCCCTGACTTAGCATATTTTAGATATTTAGAGGAGCCCCACTGGATATGGTGTCTCAGAGAACTTCAAGACTTTGTTAGGAATTTTTTTGGTTCACAAGAGATTTAGGTGGAAGTAAGATGTTGCTTCTGTCAGGAATATTTCTGAAGACATACATAATTGGAATTGCAGCTATCTAGGTAATCTGCAGAGCAAAGTCTAAATCATCAAATGTTTTTTATGTGTTTTCAGGACCAGTATGCTGCTGACTACAACTTTTATATTCGTCATAAACCACCTAATTTAAAATAGCTATTTAAGTGCAACTGATGTTAGTTGCCCTAGCCTCCCCATGTAGTCAATAAATAGACAGACATACCCTCAGGCAGTGATTCAGAGCCAGTCTATAATAGATGTTTTGAGTTACGTACTTGAGATGCCTTTCTGCCCTAACTTTATAAGGAACTATGGTAGATTAATTTCCTGACATAAGGTAATTTAAATTAGGTGCCTGAAGGCAAGCTTTTGGTACACACTTCATATTTACCTAACTCTACTTTTAAATGTCTGCTTTTCATTTTGATGTGAGGCAGCTCAGCATTTACTTCTCATCATATTGTTTTAACAATTTCAACAATGTAATCATACACACAGACAACTGTTACACCTAAATAGTTTAAAATTCTATCTATACATTTCACAGAGGAATATGCTTTGGTGATATATAATATATATATAAGGGAATAAGTATTAGTCAGGAAAAATGTTCAGCTATTTTATGCATTTACATAAATGCAAAAGCATGAGCTATTGCAGTATCTTCAGTATCTGCATTTGCATTCATCCTCAGATTGGAGAAAAATCACTCAAGTTTTCAAATGTTGCCTCAAGTAGCTGATTTTCACAGTAACAATTACATATTTTATATATGCATATTCAGTTATTTTCTTTCCTATGAAGTGAAAAAAACAAACCCAAAAGCATTCTAATGCCATTTTTTTATGTAATTGGTAGATATAAATCTAAGCTCAGTGCTGAAACAGTGCAGTAAAAATGATACGATGCCTGCTGATGTATACTCTGTCTTACTGATCCTGCATCAGTTGTACTGTTTACTGTATCAGGAACTTTTATCTTCCTCAGACCTAGCCCTGAAAATCAGACAGGATTCAAAGCATCAAGTATATTAGACTTCATGACTGTCCTGCCTCAGTCACAATATTAAATGTTATGTAGTTCCAACTGCAATCTTACTGGTATGCCCATGAAACTGTCCTGTTGTCATTATATATATACACAAGTATAAATGAGTAACATCTGCAGTAATTGACAACAGAAAGGAAGGATGATACTAACTCAGAAAAAAAACATGGGAGAACTAGAAAAAATTAAACAGTAAATAGACCTTTTTATTATGACTGAAGCGAAATAGTATCATGCAGATTTCTGTAAATCTTCTAACTTTTAACAACTGTGTGAACAAAAAGATGTGCAATAAACTCCATTGTGAGATTCATTACTGAGATAGAAAAATGTATGAATAAGTGATCTTTTCATGTTCTTGCATCAGGAAAGATTTTAAAACATGATAATAAGAAATAGCAAGTATGCTTACTTGAATCCCAGCACCCTCTGGTACTGTGATTTTCCACACACAATTCAGATTGTTGTCATAAGGCTCAGGGTAACCAGGAGACAAAATGGTCCCTTTGCGCTTTGTTAAAATTCCACCACAGGGCACTGAAAGGAAATACATAAGGCAAGAAAAGAACGGGGAAAAGTTAGTATAAAAGCTTACACAATGTTCAGAGTATCATGGCTGAAAACATCTGTAAATTTATGCTACATTAAAAAACCTTGTATTTGCCTCAGGAAAATAAAATCCTCTATCTCCAAAATCTTCTTTTAAGTGACTAAAAAAGAATAAAGGAAAATTAGAACTATGTCAGTTTTATACCTGACAGAATCTTACTCATATTTCTCTTATTTATTTGACTTTTAATGAAGTGAAATACATTACATTGTATCCTACTATTCTTACAAAAATAAAGCATTATTTTTAGGACTTAAGAATGAAGTTTGAACAGTTTTGTGTTAGTGTAAAAGACAAAAACATTACATAAAAAGACACATTTTTTCTTAATGTTGCTACTTTGTTGGTGTCTAAATAATTAATAACACCAGTCTCAACTCCTTCACTTCTCTTTGCTTGTGTGAGTTATCCCATTACAGATTATAGGTCTACCACATTAGTAAAGAAATTGATAAATGCTTGAAAGACTGCACTCATCATGCCCATGCTCATGGATTAATAAAAGTGTTACACATGAAAGAGAACAGAGGCATTCAGTACCATCATTTCTCTTCTCAATGTTCAACTTGAATGTATTCTGTCTAGATCATTAGATGCTCTAACAGGGGCAAAAAATATTACAGCTTAATCTAGATACAGATATTCTATTCGTATTTAAGAGGTTGAAGAAAAAGACTGATGAGATGGTTTATGAAAACCATCAGAAGCTCATGTATCTTCTTCTACGTAACACTACTAAGTTCTGAACAGATTTCTGTAGATACAAGTATGACTTAGAAATTAGGAATGCAACTTAATAATGAATATTGTAGCTACATTTTGTGAGGTTTAAAATGGATAGAATCTGTTTGGAACTACATGGATAAACTAAAGGTCAGTGTCCTTTACATCACTTAGATAGTTACTCATAAAAGCACAAACAGACAGAACAATTGATGTTTGCTTTCTTAAGGAAATATTCAAGCATTCACTAGAGTTAAGGCAATTTAGTATGGTCATGTCTACAACTTCAATTATTAAACTAATGTAGTTCAAAGCAATTTTCATCTCATATATTTCGTCACCTTTACTGGCACAGGGATTTTCACACAGGTGGCCTGTAACCTTTTCAGAGTTCAATTTGCCTAGAGAAAGAGAGCTTTATCTTCCACAGACTAAATGATATATTAAAATATCAATAATGTATTACTGTCAATGGCCAAAGTAATTGCTTAAAAACTTTGTTGAGTTGTGATATATGAAAAACCAAGGGAATACATTTCAAGGGGGTAAATACAATTCTACTGCTTAAATTGTAATCACTAAGAGTAAGTGAAATATAGCTAGGTACTTCAGCTTCTTACTGAAATATAAATTGTGGTTCTATTCCTATGCCTGAAACAGTCAAAATAAATAATGGTTAGTTGTATTTCATTAATATTACTCCAGTAGTATTTAGCCTTGATCTCTCTATCAAGATTTTAGTATTTTGGGGAAAATCTTTCATTTACTGAAAACCACTTAGACTCTACCATTCACCATCAGCTGATAACACTGAACATTCAAAATAAACCTCACAAAAAAATGGTCTCTATTTTCCTTTCCTCCACTCATCTAAAACTCTGCTTAGGTACTTCTCAATGCTGGAGTCAACATCATAATGTCTTTGCAACGTGTTAGGATAATTTTTATTAAAAAAAAAGAAGTATCTGTTTTCTGTCAAGAAAAGTAAAGTAACTATCTCATACATATATTCACTGTTTTTGATAGGCATGGAGATCTTCAGATGTCTTCACCCTCAAAATGAATAATTTTCAATGTATTCAATTTGCACATAATTAACGTATAACGCAATCAGTACTGCAATAGATGTTTACATGTATAAAAGTTTGATGGCAATACAAAAACATCTTGGCAAATAACAACCAATTTTAATTCATTTAAAAACAACTGGTTTTACAACAACACAAAGCCAAACTCTAATTAAACTTAATATATAAATGTGCCAAATTTGCACTTACATAAACTTATGGAAAAACGTACCATTAGAGTTTTACCTCTTTGCTATGGGGCTTTTCATCACAATCACTAGATTTCCAACTGGTGAAAATAAGTTTTACAAATGTCAACAGTTTTACATCAGTTTAACAATTTAATTTTGAGAATTCAATCTTGTATGACTAGAATGAGACAAAGTACATTTTCTGATCTGAAAAAATGCTTTTTTTCTGAAAAATAATTAAATATTAGCAAAACTGTTCCTAAATCTTTAATACTGTAGTGGTCTTTCTAATAGCTTGCAATATCTTCTTAGAGATCTGATAGGTGAGAACACCTTAGTCTTGCAAGCAGTCAGGGCACAAACTGATACTGATACAGTCAGGGACTGTCACATATTAATGTAAAAGAAGCTAACATATAATTTACAGCAAAGTATGCTCATGAAACTCATGAAATGTCACAGCAAGGTTAGAATAGAAAGAGGAATAAAATCTTATCCTTGAATGGAGAAGAAAGTGAATAAAAGTAAGCAAAACACTGTACAGATAACAAAGAAGGAACACATTCAGCTAGAGAGAATGGTCTACACTTTAGGCAGTAATTAGTTCTATTGAAAAGCCTTAAGAACTCACCAACACATGTAGGGAGTGAATCATTCCACTGTGCCAATGCATTTGGTACCGTATCACATCTAATTGCTGTTGACCCATGGAGGATATAGCCTGGATTGCACTCAAAAAGAACCAGTGACCCAACTGCAAATTCATTTCCAATCCTTTTTCCAAATCTTGGTTCAGGCACAGAGCTACACTGTGTTGCACTTGTTCTCGGAACAGCTGCAAACATACAAGCAATTGTGGTTTCTTAATTTTAGATTTGAAAGAATACAGATTTTGAACCACAAATATTTAAAATAACTGGAAGAAACATTCAGTTATTTGCCAATTACATACATTTTCATAATCCCCAAATCAATCTTCACAATACAGATTGCATACTGTTCATGTCTGAGTTACTATTTAGAAGAGTACAGTATATCTTTGTCAAGAGATTAAAGGCAATTAATAAAATCCACACTGAAACCTTTCAAAAATGGCACTGGAACTAAATACTACTGTGAAATATTCAGGTAATAGATGGTTTCAAAACAACATTCCTATGTCGATATTTACATTTACTCCTGTGGATTTCTAAATGGGTATTCTGACTGTCAGATCAGTACTCAAATTAAATGAAAGAATAAGTTGCCATTGCAAGTACTGATGTATAACCATTTCTATAAATGACCTGTAAAGAGGCAAATAACGTAAACCCAGAGAAGTATCCAATCACTGATTAAGCCACAAGTAATAACACAGTTATTCATATTTAAAGTGAGAGATAAACCAATTTGAACAGCCAGATGGATCTAAATTAGACAACCAGGTTAGCGAACAGAAACTGCTTTGTGTAACTGTCATCTTAAATTTGAAACCTCTCTTATGGTTCTTAAATATTTGACTTGAGATTTAAAATAAGACAGTTTAAGAGGGACAGAGAAATAGTACATAGAGTCCAACAGGGAGTTACGAGTATGAAAAAGGGACTGGAAAATCATTCTGATGAGGAAAGGCTGAGAGCCCTGGAGCTGTTTAGCCTGGAGAAGAAATGACTGAGAGGAGATCTTATTAATCTTTACAAATTTTCAAGGGTGAGCGTCAAGTAGAAGGGGCCAGTCTCTTTTCAGTTGTGCCTGGGATAGGAGGAGAGGTTACTGGTAGCAAGGTGAAAAACAGGATGTTCCACCTCAACACGAGGAAAAATTTCTTCACTGTGAGCATGACGGAGCCTGGAACAGGCTGCCCAGAGAGGTTGTGGAGTCTCCTTCTCTAGAGACTTTCAAGACCCATCCAGATCTGTTCCTGTGTGGCCTGCCCTGGGTGTTCCTGTGTTGGCAGGGGAAATTGAACTCGATGATCTCCAGAGGTCTCTTCCAACCCCTACCATTCTCTGATTCTATGAAAATAGTCCTAGACATTTTTCAAAATGTGTAGAAATAATGAAACATTGAATTGTTAACAGGCTGTTACTTTTCCTCTACATGCTCAGTTTGTTCCTCTCTGATGAATTACACTTTTTGATGAAGAGAACAGATGTACACCTTTTTCCAGGTTGTCTCACCTTGATAAACAAAATGAAATCCTTTTGCCGTTACTGGTCCAACTGAAGTAAATCTAACAGTGATCTGGTTACCTGAGCTCAGTGGAAGGGATTCACCTACTCAAACAAAGCAAATACAAAGCTATCATAATCACTCTTATTAAAGAAGCATTAAAAATATCTGTCAGCATCCTTGCAGCTAGAAATAACCCTCCTAAAACCCTGTTCTGCTTCAATAAAATTTACAAGATAAATGCAATCTTACTATTTTATGTTGGTTGTATTATGTTGTTCTAGAAAAGGACTGAAACTCATCTCAGTTGTTTTTTTCTTTACCAAAAAAAACCCCAAACCTCACACCAATTTTGAGTCAATGTGCACATACCCTACACAAACGAACCAATTTTACCTTCCTACAAATATGCGCTGCTTTCCCTTTAAAATACATAATACTCATTTCAGATTGTTAACTAAATAAAATTCATAAAGGAACAGAATAAGAAGCCCAAAGCACTCAGTAAAATATCTAAATATCAGAAGAAAATTAAAAATTAAAAAAAACCCCCAAGATTCAATTTTATTACATTTTGTTCATTAATGCAAAGAGTTTTGAGTGATCAGGATTTTAGGTCAGAATCCTAATTTCATGTATTTGCCTGAATTCAAAGTAGGAAAATATAACAATCTTTTTTTTTTTTTTTTTTTTTTTCTGACTAAACTGTCTTTCTAGGCTCATAAAAACCAAGTAACTGTTTAATGACAATTATATTAAAGGATACCTGAATGAGATCCTGAGAGAGAGGATAACAAAGATGACTGCAGAGTTGGGCCATCATATACTTCAACTACATCATGCAGTGATGTCTGGAAAAATACAAACTGGCCAAAAACCACTGACCAAACAGGAAGGAGAAAAAGAGGCACAAGTGGCCAAAAAAGGCAGAAC
>JANHGN010021444.1:62445-85680 GCA_024605025.1 Megaceryle maxima | reverse complement strand
GTGGTGGTTTGTTTGTGGTGTTGTCTGGGTTTTGTTCTTGGTTGGGGTGGCGGGTTTGTTTGCTTGCTTGCTTGTTTGTTTGTTTTTTCTGCATATAACTAAGTCCTCTTCCTGATGAGGAGTGTCAGGAGCAATCAGATGAAAGGTGGTCCATGCATTAGTGTTGCCAGTATAGCACCCACTGATGTGAATTTTGTGTGTTTCACAGCTGGAATAATAGGATTATCAGGGTCACTGCAGTTTGTGGTCAGTACTGTATCTAAAATTATTTCGAAAGATGTGAGTAAGAGAATCTCCCACCTCAAATAACTTTCCAAGGGAATAAGCAGCTATCTTTTTGTTCAGGTTGTGATGGTGGCTTCCCATACCTCATTGCTGGAAAGTACGTTCAAGACTTTGGTGTGGTGGAAGAAGACTGCTTCCCCTACACAGCCCAAGATTCTCCATGCACTTTCAAGCGCAGCTGTTACCACTACTACACCTCTGATTACCACTATGTTGGTGGCTTCTATGGAGGCTGCAATGAAGCCCTGATGAAACTTGAGCTTGTTCTGTACGGCCCAATGGCTGTTGCCTTTGAGGTATATAGTGATTTCATGTTTTATAAAGAGGGCATCTACCATCATACTGGCCTGCAGGATGAAGTCAATCCTTTTGAATTGACCAATCATGCTGTCTTGCTGGTTGGCTATGGTACAGACCCCAAAAGTGGTGAGAAGTTCTGGATTGTGAAGAACAGCTGGGGCACCTCATGGGGAGAAGATGGTTACTTCAGAATCCGCCGTGGCACTGATGAATGTGCAATTGAAAGTATTGCAGTGGCTGCAACTCCTATTCCAAAATTATAAATGCTGATGTCTCCATCCAGTGCCTTGTCCCCAGCCATAAGAATATCCTGACTGTTAGAAACTGTAGGTAAAAATCTGTCTGCCAGATTGAACAGGGGAGCTTTAAAGAAACTTTCCAGAACAGGGCAAACAGTTTCCCTGGATGAGAGAATGAATACTGTTGGCTCCGCTCTGCGCACTGAAAGCTTCCTCAAGTCTGGCAGATCACCTAGAATGCAATGGTAGTTTTGGTAAGAGTGGTGATAGATGCATCATTGGATATACGTCTTCAGTCACCAGTTGCATTTTCTTCGTGGAACATCTTGAACTTCAGAGGAAAGCATCTTCTATGACAATGTAACTACTCTGAAAGGACACTAGAGTGCCTTAGTACTTAGAAATCAGGAAGTCACTGCAATTTAGAACATAAGTGTATATTGGGGAGGGTATGGGCAATTACAGTGATTTAAAAGGAAATTTTAAAGCTTTAAGTGTTCTGCAAAACTGCGTGTCAAACCCTAATGACAGCAAAAATCAATTCTACATTTCAGGCTGTTACTAAATGTTCCAGTTCGGGATCTTATTGCTGTGCTTTGCAATTGATCATCTCAGAGTTCAATAAAATCACTCTTTCTATAGGAGTTAGTATTTGTGGCAGTAGCTGGTTATTTATTTCAGTGGCCTGTCTTAAGTTCTTGACAGGAAGTTCAAAACTTTTTACTTTAGCAGTATCTAAACTGTTGTCCAGGAGTCTACTAGTCCTTGCTGTGGATATGGGACAATTCATTGAGTAAATTGGCTAATTCCCCAGTAATCCTGCTTAAATCCTCTCTCTTAATCTGTTGCTCTATTCCTTTCAAATATGCAAAGCAGAGAAATAGAGTTGGGGAGAGGTTGCAACACTTGGAATTAACCATTTCTTTCTAGATGAAACTCAGCTGCAATGCAGTACTTAGTTAATGCAGCACTGGTCTCTGCTGTTCTTCACACAAGTTGCTAAGAGGCGAGTCCCAGTTTCATGGCTAGAAGATTACCAAAGAAGCAATCTCCTGTTACGTGACCAAAGTAGATGGTATATAAATACTAACTATAATCTTGAGGGGTATTTTTAGGCTGTAGGGAAATTTATAAAATATAGAAAAATGGAACAGTTGTCTCTAATCAAAATACTCTGTTGAACTTAAAAGGGAAAACTCACTTTTACCTCAGTAGCAGAATTTCACAAGAACTACTTTTTTTTTTTTTAACACCCTGCCAAAAATATTATGCCATGCTTAGAAATTTAGGACTTGGTGCTTTGCCAGAATTTGTACAAGAACCTCTGCATTGGTTTGTTTTAGCTGTGAGAATTGGAGAGGGGAGGAAGAGCAGGGTACGTGTCTTCCCATGAGGATTTAACCCCTTGGTAGCAGCTACATCATGAAGATGTGCACTTCTCACACATACCTCTGCCTGAAGTACACAAGCAAATGCACACCTTTTTTCTTGCCCTTCTCCCTCTCTTCCCCTTCCTTCTTATATAACAATGTTTTCCCAGGGAAAAATGTTATTGCGGTGGGCAGGCAATTGCTTTCCGCAGACAGTGTGTGTGGCTTCTGTCTGTCATTTGATTGGTCATATTGATGTGATAGTGCCTGTACTGACAAAGAGCTCTAAGCAGGTCACCTGTTATCATTCGTCCAGACATTAGTTTTATTACTGTAATTCAAATCAAAGCTGAAAATTGCTTGAAACAATGAAGAATAGAGGAGATTGTAGCCTGTGCTTTCACGTTGGAAAACTAGACTGTTGACTGCAGTGCAATGCCACCAGCAGGCTTCCTGCTATGCTGATATTGCAGCTACACAGCTTGACCAAACTTGGATGACAGCTTCCCTGTACATAAGCAGCCATGTTGGCACCAGTATAAATTTTCATGAAGTGCAAAAGATGGTTTTTGCATAGGTGATCTTGAGGCTTGTCATGCCACCTGTGAGTGCCTATGGTTTCACTACACAGATAGAATGTGTTTTGCACATTATGTGCATTTGCAAGTGTCAGTTCTTAATAAGCAGGTATTTTCATGAAGCTATGGCTGTGTATGGATGTGCTGGGTTCTTGGACTTTGTTAATATCTGGAGCACTTGAGGTTAGCTTGAGAATAAGGATATAAAAGTTAGGTATTTCTTACTAATTTTATTACCTTTCAACCATTAGGTATTTGACTCAGTAGCACAAAACTGCAGCCTGTGTGTGGCAGCAGCACCACTGGTGCTAATGTGAGGATGGAATAGTTCTCGGAGCAGTCTGTCACCATCCCTGCCCCCAGCAACTGTTCTCAGATGTGCTTGTTTGCCTCTGGCTGACTGCGATATGTGCCTGTCCCTGTTCTCTGCATTTCAGAGATGCACAGAGAAATGTCAGTTAGCCTGACAGAGCTAGTATGTGGCCAACATGACGCGTGGAGTCTCAACTTTTATTTGCGATTCTGAGCCGAGTACACCAAGTGCATTCAGGAGTCAGTCTGAACACTAACCAGAGCATTTCCTTTCACAGGGGCCAAAAGGGGTGCAACAGCCAGAGCTGGTAAACCTTAGAAGTAAGGAGGTACCGATATGCTTTGTGATGGTGCAGTCTGTAACGCAGCTTGATCTGCAGATAACCATCCAGCTCCTCAGAAGTTGTAGGGTGAGGTTAAGCTTGGCTGTAAGAAGTATAGAAGACTGGAAATAAATTACTGTGTACAAAGAAGAGATGTGGGTCTCTGCAATTTTGATTTGCCTTTTTTTTAAGAGACTTTGTGGCTTTTACCTGTAAAAGTTGTGCTATCTGGAGTAGCTGCAAATGAGAAACAAGCTCAGGAGATTAATTACAGGTTTGGGAAATAGACCTTGCAAGGTCTAAGGAGGGCCCAATTCACAGAATCACAGAATGTTACGGGTTAGAATGGACCTTCCAAGATTATCAAGTCCAATAGATTTAGCTTATCAAGGAAGGTTAATATATAATGTAAGTATTTATCAGTTATGACAGAAGAAAGAGAGGTGAGGGGTTAGCTCAGCAAACTTAAAAGTTCGATATTTTGGAAACTAATACTTAAGGAGGACAAAAACTACAGCTGTTCAAGAGTGAGTGTAATAAATCCTTAAAAGTCTCCGTCATGGACATTAGGTGATTTTTCTGGCTTGATCGCTTCCCCTGGCACAAGAATCCTGTGATTGATTTATGAAGGAGACATGGCTACATCATCATGATGACTCCTTGCTCTGTGTTGTGAGAACTTGAAACACAAAGTGAATTTTAACTTACAAAATTGTCAGTCTAACTTTGCACCATAAACTACATATAAAGTGACAGCAGAGACTTTTTCCTAGTTTTCTTCAGGTTGCTGAAGCTATGAATGGCCTGCAACATTAGGAGGTGGTCAGTATGTTAATAGAGCATCAGTTTTTATCAGTTTCCTCTCATTCCCATGTGGGGCAGCAGAAGCTGAAATCTTTCTCTCCAGGCTATAGAGAAACAGGCATGTGCACAAGCAGAAATTTTTCTTTATCTGGAAGGCAAAAGACACTGACAGTTATTTCTAATCATTTGCTCATCCAGCAGATACCTTTTAGCATGAGATGTACAAACTGAATATCTCTCTCTCATGGTAACATCTCACTAGGTTGATAGTTCAGCTCTTCTTCAAGCACATTCTGCTATTTGCACTTTAATATCTATATGCATGTTTATACTTGAAGTGATCTCTGACTTTCCTCATTGAATAAAGACTATTTTTAAGGGCTGTGTAGAAGGGCTCCTCTTTAGCAATATGACAGGTAATAAATTTTAAGTACTGTCATAAGCACCGAAGATATTGAAAGTTGTATCTTTGTTCTAAGAGAATTGCAGAATTGTGGAAAACATAGTGCATTCTTAAAGCAATTCCAGCCCTTATGCTCTGCATGTATGATGGGAAAAATGTCCAAAAATAGTAACCAATTATACAGAATCCTTACAATTATATTTAATAAAGGAAATACAATATATACAGCATCTGGATTTTTTAAAACTTCAATTAATTACCTTTTCTTTTACTCTCTTTACCTATTCAACATTTGTGACAGTAATATAATACAAAATTATTGCCTCTTCTATTCTTCTGTTTAGCATTTAGCCAGAATAAATGGTATTTCTGGTCTGTACTGTACATGGGATTCCCTAAGACTCTTCCTCTCACTAGCATTGATGACTGAAGGGAGATGGAGTATCTCAGAAGATAAATCTTCCTGAAAGCAGATAGGCCATGATCTCTGGGAGGCTGTTTCTTCACCTGGAAACCATGATACTCAAAGCAACGGTCTTTTGATTTTTGGTTCATGACTCTGCTCTTCATCCTGCTGTGCCACTTCTTGCTTTCAGCCTAAATTCTGCACCAAGGTTCTGGTAAATTTCTTGAGCAAACTTAAAATGCTGATCCTATTTTGGGACTCTCTCACCTCATTCTCTAAGTGTTTAAGCATAGGAGGAATACTCAAAAGCTCAGCATTTGCAGATGGGGTAAGTCTGCAGTCTAAAGGGTACTGTTGCTTTGCAGCACGATTTCCTTCTTAATAAGGCTGCTGAGGCTGTGAATTTTGTCACTCCGATTTCTCCTTCCTTTCCCAAAGCTCTCTATTAACCTTGAGATTATCTACACAGGTTTAAATTTCAGCAGGATAATAACTGCAAGAAACTGCATCCAGTTGTTTGGAATTTTTCTGGGGAGAGGGGTGTGGATGGGGGGCATGTGTGGAAATCAATTACAACAAATTGACTAAAAGACTAAATGAAATACATAAAACTCAGCAGTGAGACAATAAAATATAAGCAATTCAATGCTTCTTTTCACAGAACATATCTGTTTTCTGTGTGTTCTGCCCTGATGAAAGAAGTAGAAATAGGATGATTGCATCTTCCTGACTGCTGGGGGCTGATTTTTCACCTGTAGCATCAAGAGGGTGATTATTTTCTTTTTTAATTAAAGAGGCTGGCAAAACAGAACTTGGTCTTAGCTCTGCTTTATCCATTAGGATTGTAGAATTTTGTAACAGCGACATTAAAACTGATCCAAATGGAAAATGAATAGGACCATCTGGGTGTGGAAGAATGGGAAGGGATAGCAGGAGGTGGGCTGTAGGCAAGGCAGGTGACGGTGGCACCTTAGTTAGCTCCCAGCACAGCTGCCTGAAGTCCATCAGGATACCCAGAACAGGTAACAAAGGACATCCTAAAGGGACAGATCACTCAACTGCCTGTGCCATTAAGAGGTGATGTTAAAAGAAAAGGACAGATTTTTTTTATCAGTATCCAGGTAAAAAGACTAGGTATTTTAATAAGCAAATCATAGTGCTTCACAGAAGTGGGACAGAGGGAGAGGCAAAAGATCACAACCATTTTCAGAATCAAAATAGTGCAAGAAAGCATTGTCCAAAACCAGCACCTGAAGGCTAAGCTAAGGACGAGGAGATGATGTGTGCTGACATCCCTTTTTTCTTCTTGCTGCAAGGCAACGTGGCCAAAGCTCTTGGATAAGCATAGCTATAAGTAAATAGGCTATTTGAACATAAAACATGGCACTTGTAAGAAGCTGGATGTGGGAGTGTTGCTGTCTGTTTTAAAATAAAATTACTTCCTCTCCTTGCATGGAGTTTTGCTATGGTGCTGCTAGAGAGAAGTGATCTTAATTATTACAGAATTTCTGTCTTAAGGGTTCAACTACAGGTCTCCAAGTACAGCTCCCTTCTTCATCATTAATTCGTACGGTCTTTTGAACCTATGAACAATCACAAATGGCAATGCTCATGTTGACCTTCTGATTTATTTATACCCTTCCATGCAATCACACTTCCACAAAGAACAGATATGCTGGCTCTGCCATGAAAGGTGATGGCTCTTTTACTTGTGTTATGGGTCAGGTTGAAAATCATAGTTGGGACCATTGTACCCAGTGAAAAGGACGTATGTCTCATTGCTAAATGACTTCCAAAATGTGTAGGGTTGGGGTTTTTTTATTTGAAAAGAGTGCTAAAACCAGGATAAAAGTGGTCAAAAGATGATAAAACTAACCCCGTCTGGGATTTCTGCATTACTTAGTGATTCATTGTTATTTTTAAAGTGTATTTTTTAAAGCTACAAAAAGGGGAGTTGAGAAAAATACAAAGTTTCAGCTGCTCGGCAATGTGTCCTGGCATTCCTTTTATATAAATAAATGTAATATATTGTACATATGTATATATACAAAAACAGAAAGGATTTTTCCGTTGTTGTTGTTGTTTTGTTTTGTTTTTTATAGTTCAGAACATGGCCAAACTTCCCAATCTGGAAAACCTTCACCAGATGGAATGAGATCAACACAGTGTTACTTATCCCCCTTATCTCTAATGTTCACTTGTCTTGCCTGTTGACATAAGGCTTCCAGGATCAGACCTGGCCACCATCCAGAGTCTGAGTAGCATTCAGTACGCAGGAGCCTTTCTTGTTGAGCCCTGAAGCACTGTGCTGTGAGCAGGCTAAATAATGAGTAGAAGATGGAAGGAGGTCAAGCCTGGCACTGTCTTTATAAACATTTTTATTGTGTCTTATTCCCTTTCCAATGTCTTGTCTCTGAGCAACAGGAAGAAAAGTGGCCTCTTGGCTGTTGTTTTGGGGTCAAGTGGTTCCTTTCGGAAAGACACTTGGGTTGCTTCTTTCCTGGAACATGAGTAAAGATTGTGGGCAAGCGGAGACCTCTGGAAAGAGAAGTAGCAAAGTGAGAGCCACGAGAATGATGTGGGACTGATCAAAAGGGCAAAAGACAGCCAGTACAGTCAGGTCTCAGGACAGCAAGAAAAGGTCTTCTCTTGGTGTTCCAAGGAATCCACATGGAGGTTTCCAAGAGTGAGGAAAGGTCAAAAAGTTGCTGTGAGCAAGATTAAAGGGATGTGAATCTGTGCTGCAAGGACAAGGTGGGCATATTTTCATCTCTGAATTCTCCAAACTATGGCTTTGTTCTAAATCCTATTGTACTAAAACCTACCTTTAATATCCAAGTTCTTTTTGCTGGTCTGAGAAAAGGTGCAGTCACATTGATTGATGTAGCCAACATGGAAGTCCTGTCCCACATAATGGTCAGCTCAGTGCCTGGTTCTGCTCTCAGAGGAATGTGCAGACCTACATGCTCCACTGAGCCATTGTGTGTCTGAAAGCAAAGAGAGGTTTTTGAGGCAGAAACTCTAATGTAGCTTGGCTGGAATACACCGGGTGAGGACCTGTCTCTCTGATCAAGAGACCACTCTGTTTAAACCTTCCATCAGGCAAAAATGTCCATCACTTCTATAAAACATGCTTGCTCTGAACAGGATATGGCTTTTCTTGATATTTGACATTTGTAACAATATTTTGCAGTGGTTTTGTACAGGTTGCACGAGGGCAGATTTTGGCCATCACAGGACAGCACCACATGAAGTCAGCAGAGGTCTTCAGTCAGAATGGATTGTCCCTTTGTTTGTGTGGTCCAAGGAGACATTAGGTCTAGGGAAGGACTATGTTTTTTGGTTATATTAATGAAAAATGAGACCCTTGTTCTGGCTAAAAGTGAGTACAAATGTGGGTTCTGGGTTTTGCTATGTTATTAATTGCTATTGTTGCTATGAATAAAAGCTGCTGTAACTGGGGACAATATGGACATATAGTCAGATCTTGGGCTTAGCTCCTTATGCAAGTGAAATGCTGTAGCAATGCATTTATAATGTGCCCAGGGAAATGATTTTTCAATTATTATTAACAATAAATGCAAATATATTTCTATGTAAAACTGTCCAGAAACTTTATACTTTCTCAGGAAGAAAAAGGTGGAAAAAAAAAGCCTTTAAAAACACCCAAAAACATACATGCACAGAAACACCACAAACACAACCCTTATCTCTGCAGGTATAAAGCAATTCCTTTCTTTCTTGACCTTTCTCTTGAAGGGAGCAATAATCATGTTTCAGTTGTTCCTGTGAATGGCAGAGTGATGCGTCCCAAAAAGGTAATAGGTATGCAGTTCAGTATGTCTCTGACTCTCTGCATCAGTGACAGGGGAAAGGTTGCTTCTTATTTAGAAACTCTCTAAACTGGGTCATTACTCATGTTGCATTTCACTTGCTTGTTATGCTCTTGCATTTAAATACTGAGGGCTGCTCTCTGATAAGATACAGTAAGCATTGGTAATGACTGGGTACCACCGTGTCCATCTGTGATTCTGAATCTTGAATAACCACGGAAAATTCTTCAATAGGCTAGAGTGAAGTTCTGCAAATATTAAAATGTTACTGGAAGAGAGAAAACGGTACAGGAAATCATCTATAATTTCCAAGCACGTTATTCTTGGGCCGATAAATGTTACAGTGAGCAAATCCTGACTCCTTGAGCAACAACACTGATTTCAGTGCAACTATTCAGGCCACAAAACATCAGTCTCTTTGAGTAAGAGTGTAGGATCTGCTCTGCCTTTTTGAATAGACAGATACCCAAGGGAAACAGACTCACTAAGCATCCCAGAGAGATGTTGAAAATTGCCATTAACACTGGGTGCTTTGCGCAAATTCTGTGCCTCTTGCAGCTGTTCTCAAGATTAAGGGAATTTGGGGTTGGGGTTTTTTGTTTGTTTGGGGGTTTTTATTTTTATTTTAAAGGCCTTTTATCAGGGTTTATAATAATTTTTCTAGCCTTTTTTTCTACTTCTGAGTAGGGCTTGGTTTAGATCAGTACTTTCTTTATAAAAACTGTCAGTGGGGATTCAGGAAACAGAAGCTACTAGCACTGGTTATTCCAGACTATTGCATGGTGGCCAGGCATGTTCAAGGCATCATGGCAGTGACCAGAAAGCCTCCCCCTCCCCAGATGGATTATGTTGGTTCTGTAAAACCATCCACACCTTCCCAACAGCACTTTTGTTCTTGCAAAATTATCTTGACAGTCAAGAGGACATTGTTACTATCACCAGTAAGGCAACTTTAATGGTATTTTAGTCTCTAGTTTCTATGTAGTGTATCCAGTGTGGTAGAGTTTTATCAAGCTAGCTGAAGTCTTCCCACAGCTCACCTATGCTGGACATAGCAGCATCTGTTACTGACATGAGACCTGATAGCAGTTTTCCTTCTTCTCATTTCCTGAGTCCCAAGTGGTATCTAATATACTCTGTAAAGAAAGACTTTCTTGGACTGAGCAAAAGCCTTGATGCATGAATGCTTCAGGATGTCATCTGTTGGCTGTTGAAGGGTTTAGCAGTGCTGTTTGTAGTCTGCTATAGGGAGATACTGGAAATAGAAACACATCAGAAATAGCAGAGAAAGAGGATTGTTGCAGACATGCAGCAGGTGATTTGTTACTGTCTCGGCATGTTTCATTTACTGATAATGATGTTTTGCACAGATAAACTACCCAGCACACCATAGGATTTTAGAGCCCCCAAACTAGTGCAGAGCTCACCTTCACGGCCATGAACAGGAATCTCATAATTAAGCATCTCCTTGTGCATGACTGCTTTTCAGACTCTCCAGATGCAAAATGTACTGACAACAGAGTACAAATATGACTTGACTGAGATATGAACTAGTCTGTAAACCCATTGCACCAATAATCTGATTAATTCAGCATATCAGTCAGGTATTAGAAGCTTCTGAGCTCTTCTTCTGAGATACCCAGAGGTCTTAAATTTCTCTCACTTGGCAAGGTACTGTGGTAACTTCATGTCTTCTGTGAAGCAGTCAGGACCACATAGGATCAAGCTGTCTGGGTATTTGTTATTTCATGCCAAACATTATTATATAGTCTATTCTAGTACAGTAAAGCTCTTGGGAGCTTTGCAGTGCACAGCATCCCCTCTGAGACAATTACAGCAGGAGACAAATGAGCCAAAGAGGATTGCAGCTGACAGTGCTGTATGAATAAATCGCTTGATTTCTCATATAATAGGCAACTGCTGTAAGGCTCGTAATCCATAATGACCTAAATAACTTAGACGGAGCTGCTCCTTAAACTGATTCTGTTCCTGAATGTCTTTTTTCCTTGCTATTAGAAATATTCTTACACATTATGGCCTTCACTCCTTTAATAGAGTGACTACATCAGTGGACAAGAGAAGACCTATGGATGTCATCTATCTGGACTTCTGCAAGGCCTTTGACATGGTTCCCCACAACATCTTCCTCACCATGTTGCAGAGATACGGATTTAATTTGTGGACTGTTCAGTGGATAAGGAGTTGGCAGGATGGTTGCATTCAGAGGGTAGTGGTCAATGGCTCAAAGTCCAGATGGAGATCAGTGACAAGTGGCGTCCCTCAGGGGTCCATACGGGGACAAGTACTGTTTAATATTTTCATCAATATTATGAACAGTGGGATTGAGTGCACCATCAGCAAGTCTGCAGATGACACCAAGCTGAGTGGTGCAGTTGACATAGCAGAGGTATGGGATGTCATCCAGAGGGACCTGGACAAGATGGAGAAATGGGCCCGGGTGAACCTCATGAAGTTCATCATGTTCAAGTGCAGGGTCCTGCACCCGGGTCAGAACAATCCTCAGAATCAATACAGGCTGGGGGATGAGGTGATAGAAAGGAGCTTTGCAGAAGAGGACTTGGAGGTTCTGGTGGATGAGAAGCTGGACATGAGCCAACAATGTGCACTTGCATCCCAGAAGGCCAGTCACATCCTGGGCTGCATCAAAAGAAGCATGGCCAGAAGATCAAGAGAGGTGATTCTGCCACTTTACTCTGCTATGGTGAGACCTCACCTGGAATACTGTGTTCAGCTCTGGAGCCCTCAGCACAGGAAGGACAGGACCTGATGGAAGGAGTCCAGAGGAGGGCCACGAAAATGATCAAAGGGCTGGAACACCTCTGCTGTGAGGACAGGCTGAGGGAGTTGGGGTTGTTGAGCCTGGAGAAGGCTGGACAGGTGACCAGGGAGGAATATAGACTCACTTTCTGAGCCTGCAAGGATGCTGTCACAAGTGCCAAGGGAGCTGACAGATGACATTGTGAGAGCACTCTCTATCTTTGAGAGGTCATGGTGAGCAGAAGAGTTTCCTGAGGACTGAAAGAAAGCGGAGGTCATTCCTATCCTCAAGAAGAGTAGGAAGGAGAATGCAGGCTGGTAAGCATCACTTCAATCCCAGGAAAGGAGATGGAGCATATCCTTCTGGAAGCCATTTCAAAACTTAGGAAGGACAAGAAGGTGATTTGGAGCAGTCAGCATAGACTGAAGGGGAAAGCATGCCTGGCCAAGTGGATAGCCACCTACAATGAAATGACTGGGTGCAGATAAGGGGAGAACAGTGGATGATATGCAAGGCTTTTGACACTGTCTCCCATAACATCTTCATAGGCAAACTGATGAAGTATGGTTTAGATGAATGAGCAGTCCGGTGGGTTGAAAATGAGCTGAACTACTAGACATTAAGGATTGACATCAGCTGCACAAAGCCTAGCTGGAGGCCAGTGACTGGAGGTGTACCCTAGGGATCAATACTGTTCAACATCTTCATTAATCACATAGATGAGAGAGCAGGCTGCACCCCCAGCAAATTTGCAGATGATATGAGGTGATTGATACACCAGATGGGTGTAATGCCATCCAGAGGGACTTGGACAGACTAGAGAATTGAGCAGAAAGATAGGAATCTCATGAAGTTCATCAAGGGGAAGTGCCAAATCCTGTAGCTAGAGAGAAATAACTCCAAGCCTCAGTGCACACTGGGGGCCAACCAGCTGTCCTGGTTTCAGCTGGGATAGTTAATATTATTTCTTGTTTCTGATACAGTGCTGTGGTTTGGATCTAGTATGAGAATAACATTGATAACACACTGATGGTTTTAGTTGTTGCTCTGTAGTGTTTGCACTAAGTCAAGCACTTTTCAGCTTCTCGTGCCCTGCCAGCAAGAAGGCTCGAGGGGCACAAGATATTGGGAGGGGACACAGCCAGAATAGCTGACTCAATTTGGCCAAAGGAATATTCCATACCATATAACATCATGGACAGTACAAAAACAGGTGGAGTTGGTCAGGAGGAGTGAGTCACTGCCCAGAGACTGGCTGACTATTGGTCAGTGTGTGGTGAGTAATTGCATTCTGCATCACTTGCCTTTCTTGTGTTTTATTTCACTCTCTTTTTGTTATCTTCATTAAAATTATTATTATTACTACTATTATTATTTTTATATTTTATTTATATATAATGTATTTGAACTGTTCTTATCTTGACACAGAAGTTTTACTTGTTTTCGATTCTCCCTGTCCCATGGGAGCAAGGAGTGAAGTAGTAAGTGACTGCAAGATGCTTAGTTGCCAGCTGATATTAAAACACTACATCAGCTGGAAAGAGCTTTGCAGAAAATTACCTGGAGGTCCTGGTGGAAAATAAGTTGAACCTGAGCCTTGCAGCAAGTACAGCCAACATTTTTCTGAGCTGCATTAGGTGGAGTGTCACCAGTGGGTTGAGGGAAGTGATATTTTATCTCAAATTAGCACTGTTATGATACACCTGGAGTACTGTGTCTAACACTGGGCTCCCCCAGTACAAGAGACAAGGAGAACTAAGTCCAGCAAGGGAACTCAAAGGTGATTAAGGGCTTGAAGCATCAAGGAGATGCCAAGAAAGCTGAGACAGTTCAGCCTGGGGAAGAGAAGGCTCATGGGGATCTTAGCAATGTGTATACTTGATGGGGTGAGTAAAGAAGACAAAGTGGAAAATCTATGTAAAATAAATAAAAAAACCCCCACAACTTCTTACTGTGTGTGAGTCAAACACTGGAACAAGTTGCCTAGAGACATTGTGAAGTCTTCATCCCTGAAGATATTCAAAACACAACTGTATGTGGCCCTAAGCCACCTTTTCTCACTGATTCTGATTTGAGCAGGGGTCTGGACTCAATGATCTCTAGAAGTACCTCCCCACCTTAGTTATTCTGTGATAATTTGAATTTTAACTTACAAACTATACTCCTGGTGAACTTTTATCTGGTAAAGGGAGTTATCTTTTATTGTTTCGTTCCATGGTTTAAATTTGCAGTTTCAAGAGAAATTATTTAAGCCAATGCATATTAATTTAGGATCTACTCTTATAAATGTTCCTGCACATGAAGTTGGTGCTGCTGGGTGAGCACCATTACAGATTGATAGTTTTCAAGAATCAGAGTTAAAGCTATGCAAATCAGACAGAAGTTTCACGGATGTGATTCAGCCCTGTTCCTAAAGATTTTCTCTGTGGAGGGCAGAGTAGACAAGTTTCTAAACTCCTGTTGTGAAAATTGCATATAGATCCTAATGAGGTCCATAACCCTCAGATACTGTGTATCAGACACTTTCAAGCTTGCTTTAGACATACGTATCTGTAGCATTTTAACTCTTTGACCCTTATCACACAAATAATTCACAGTACCTAAGAGGTTTAAAACTCCTGCACTGTCAATTTGTTCCAGGTTTTTGTTGGTACCTCACCCCATAGTAGCAACCCTGCAATGAATGTGATGGTTCAGTCTACAACCTCAGTGAGTACTTCTTGACTTGTCTTATTGAATCTGAGACACTACAATGTTTATTTGGAAACAGTGCATTTCCAACTAATTCTGTGCTGTATGATGCTTTCACTGCTCTCTGGCCTCAGGGACAAGCCATTTCACATTTCCCAGAATATTACTCACCCCCTGTTATTAGATTTTACCTATGGCAGACATTCTGGTCCTTCCCCGTATTGCTTTTTGAGTTGCACCATGTTCATGTATTCCCAGGTGACTGTTCAAATGCTTTTGGTGTAAAATGCACTGCAACCCATCTAAGATTTTGCTGCAGGCTCCAAAGGATGGCCTTAACTTCAATTTTATTAAGCTGTGTGGATCTATACGAAAATAAAATAATAAAAAAATCCCTAATGCTTCAGCCTTGAGAAAGGAAATTATATCAAAATTATTATTATTTTTTTAGTCTGATGGAATAAAAACACGTGTTTGCATCTGAACATTGATTGTGCTCACACAGGTAACTAAAACCACCTGAGATGCCCTGAGGCATCCATAGAGGACTGGTGGGTATAGAAGATATATTCGACTGTGTAGTAAGTGGCCACGCTGGATCCCTTTACCAGACTAAGGGTTTGTAATTGTGAGAGAGTCACAAAGTCTTACTCTTTTAAATACAATAATTCATGCACCCATGGATTGTTAATATTTGGAATATCTTTCCCAGTGATTTCACTATTTCTCTGCCCTGGAATCATATCTTGCCTTGAGATGTGATTCTTGTAGGGTATATAACCCTAAAAACATATTCATTGCTAGGATGGAGATAGATGGGGACAAAGGCAAACAAGGGGGTCTGACTTACTACATAGACACCAATGCGCTGAGAGTTCCCAGGGAAAATATGGAGGCCATTTCACCTTTAAAAAATGGAATGTTTGAAGACTGGGATAGTTTCCAGGCAATTCTGGATCACACTTACAAGATGCATATTAAATCTGAAGCAAGTTTGCATCCTGTCCTTATGTCTGAAGCACCATGGAATACTAGAGCAAAGCGTGAAAAACTGAATTGATCTTTGAACACTATAACATCCCTGCTTTTTTCTTGTGTAAGTCTGCTGTTCTAACAGCTTTTGCTAATGGGAGATCTACAGGTCTCATTTTGGATAGTGGAGCAACACACACCACTGCTATTCCAGTGCACGATGGTTATGTACTTCAACAAGATATTGTAAAATCACCACTTGCGGGAGACTTTATTACTATGCAGTGCTGAGAATTGTGTCAGGAAATGAACATAGAGTGTTCATAGAGAGGGGACAATATTGTACCCTCAACCAGTAACTCATACCTGTTAAAGACTTAAAACAGGACTCTAATGGTAAGGTTTTAGAGGTTTTTGTGAAGTGTAGTTCCTAAGATAAACCAGACTCTGCCATAGACTTTTCCTGCCATTCAGACCTTGTTTTGTAGGACAGCTGGAGCATAATTCCCAAGAGGTAATACTTGGACACATTCATTAAATCCATATTATTATGTTATTGATAGAGTGCTTTCAGCCACTGTGTAGACTGAACCTTTAACGAGTGATAATAATTGAGTGAATGACTTAAAACTCATTTCAGAACAGTAACTTGACATATGACCATAAAAGCTAACCAGTACTTCTGTTGGTTGCATAAACATTTGTTTAGCTATTCCTTGAGGGATCTTTCCTGATAAAGTGTATTTTTAGGTTAATTATAAGTTAAGTGCATCATAATTTAATCAAAGAAGAGCTCTAGCAATGTTTGACAAGTCAATAACCATTCCACTATGGGAACATTTGATGAGTCAATAGTAATTTTTAACTGAATGTCTTAATCAAAAGAACCATTGGAATGGAAGAAGGGAAAAATCAAAACTAATTAAGTCTTTCTAGTCTAAAAATAAAATTGGGGGAAATGCATAGTTTTGTTAAAATAATCTATTTCTCTGTAAGAGATTGTTCTTGCCATGATTGATCATTCTTACAATGAAGTGACTGAATATGAAATGAGGAAGACAATATATTAATAAAAGATGAGCAGTCTTCTGGGTAGCTAATAACTTAGTACTTAGTCCATATCCCAAGATTAATCGCGATACAGAAGCCTGGCAAGGAAACTGTGTAGAATGTCAATGTTTTGAATTTTTTTAAAGCAGTACATAAAATATTCTTCATAATCTATCATATTAATTTATGTGTATGTATGCATATATAGGCATGCACACACAAAGTGATGTGTATTTAGCATTTCTCTGATTATGGTGTTATTTGTATCATAACATATTCCATAAGATCAGTAAGATGGCATAAGCAAATCCCTTCTAGACATTCAAAGTTACCAGCTATAACATTAATAGCAGCGGTGTAAAAACCCTATTGAATTAGGTTGGAATCCTTTAAGTATGTACATTTCTAATAATCTGAATGTGTTTCCTTGGGCAAAAACTGTTGCATTATAGTTTCAATAGCTCAGACAACATAAAAAGTATGTTGGTGGCAACCATGATGCTCAGTCAGGTTTGAAACCCTTTTCTGTGGTGTACAAAGAGGAGTGATAAAATCCAGGATGCAGTTATGTTGTCCTTGATTCCTGTCAATCTATTTTCATTCAACTTTATCACTTCTCTCAGAGGAAAAGTTCTCTACTAATGACAGAGAAATAGAGTAAAATTCCTGAAAATTATCACTGTAAAATGAGTTTCACTTTTATACTGAGACCAACACAGTCTGTAATGCCTTAATTTGATGGTATTTTCTTAAATGTTATTATTTACAGTGGAAATATGTAGAGTTTGTATCAATTCCTGCCAAATAAAATGTGTTAATATACTATATTAATTTTTGTATAGGCATTAAAATAGAGATAGCAGAGCATCGGATGGCATTGTTGTGGCAAATAGCATAGTGGATAAGGAGGAAATTCAAAAATAAAACAGCATACGTATACATAATATCACGTGGGATTTTATTTATTATTTACATTGATTTACTAAAGCATAAAATAGATATCTTTATCAGAGATAACACAGGTAACCAAAATATTAACACTGAAATATAAATTAAATCAGTGACATATCTACATATACTTATTACCTGGACTTTGTTGAAAGATCTGAAGCAGCAGAAGGGTTCAAAGACACCATCTCATTCTCCCAGCTTAACAAGTTACTACATGTCAGCTGAGCATTCCTAACTACCTACCTGTGGGTGGCAAATGCAAGATAATATGCTTTATATTAACCGCCTTCAACTGTTGTCTCAGCTAAGACAGACTGCATTGCATCATCTCCAGGCTGTGTGCTTCCCTGGACACCTCTGCCTGCAGCAAATCTTTGAGTCACCATAACCTGGTTGTGTGCCTGAAGGGGTCAGCTGACATCAGCAAACAAGTCTTGTGGTGATCTCTTAAGCCATGACCAGCCAAAATTATCTGTCTTCCCACATGACATTGCTTGCCATTCCTGCAGCAGAGCTGCAAATGAGCAGTACCTCCACACCTTCCTATCCCAGTGCCTTCAGATGTCAATGAACCCAAATCAGTATGGACACATAGTTCAGGATGTGACAGCAGTCATCCAAAATGGTGGAGCAAGATAGGGCTAAGGGCCTTATCCCATCTCAGGAGCATTCAACAGACCAGGTCTATAAAAGCCAATTCACCATGGAATTAGGAGATCTGAGTACAGCTTTCACTTAGCAAGTCATTTCAGTCCATGCCTCTCTTTAACTCAGCAAATCATTCCTCTAAATGCAACAAAGCCTCCTACATGCTCACTCTGCTTCCAAACACCTTGCCAAACACCACACTGGTAGCCCTGCTACCATCCCTGGAGTGACATTCATTAAGCCTATGAGAAGCTCATTGTACCAGGGTGTTGCTGGGGCCAAGAATTTAGCCAAGTTCAAAGAATTGGAAACTTAAACAAGTAACACGATTATCCAGAGCTATTATAGCTAATGCTAACAAAAACTTTGGAAGAGAGGTAAAGCCTCATGCTTCTGGGTGTAGGCCAAACTCTAACTACACTTACTAATAGCCAAAGACCTCCAGTTACCTATTACCTGCTCACAGTGATCTTCCATACACTGCTCTCTGAGCATTGATCGTCATCAGAGAAGGAAAAAAGATCATCTGTAATTTCAACCTCACCCAAAACACTAATTTTGTGATTTCCTGAGTTGCTAAACACTCTCAGTCTGTTGTTTCTTTAACCTCTAAAATAGGAAATCTTCAACTTTACAGGGGAGTGTTGAGTGCTGAGAAGTGCTTGGGTATTGGATCCTCTCTGAAAACAGCAGTGCTGTGAAGGTAAGATTCACAGACCACACACTACCACTAACAATGATAATAAGCTCAAATCATGCGAAGACAGTACCTGATTGGAATGAACTGACTTGCTTCTCAGGTTTATGATGTCTGTAGCTAACAAGGCTAAGCCTTTTAAACTTTTCCTTTCAAACAGAAGGATAAGATGACAACTCATTTTGGAAAGTTGATTTAACTTAATTTAACTTAAAGCCTCTTATTAAAATTATAAAGTTTCAAGGAAAATAAGACATTTTTCTCCTCAAATTGCCCATTCCCACTTTATATGTGTGTATATAAATAAACTCTGAAGTTTGAATCTAAAGACTGATTATAAAAGATTGCATAACGTAAGTGTTCTGAATTCTTTGTCTACCAAAATCCAGCTTTTTGGATAGATGACAAATTTCTAATGCCATTTCAGTGCACAATTAGATAAGAACTCCATCAAATAATATTTCATTAAGTTTTTCATCTTATAAATATTATAAATAAATGTTAAAATCATTCATGGATGAGTTTCACACGATATTAAAATTCTGGGCATTTGCTATCAAAACTGTTAAAAGAATCAAACACCTTTAGGCAATGGATAGGGGTTTCTTCCAAGCTAAAACTGACTGTGTTACACATTTAAAATACAGGGTCCATCATATCAGTGGAATAATTTACTCTAATGTGTTGAATTGTTTGCAAGTTTGATATCACTTATTTTGGAAAACAGAGGACCATTGAGACACTGGCATTCATATGCTCTAATGCTGTTATGCTTTCATAACTTCTGATTATCGGAGTCATGGGATAAATCTGGGGATTTTTGCATTTTAGAATCCAGTTGTGTGAAAAAACAAAGCATAAGCTTTGTGTGCTGAATTCAGCAGATGTGAGCATACTTACAGTTACAGAAAATCATAATCATGCTAATGAAATTTAAAAATATGTATCTGTTATAATTAAATTCATACAGCCCTCCTAATGTAGACACAGGTAAAGATGCTTTATATTGCTGTAACTGCCACTTCTAGTGATAGAACTGCATTCACCCTGACTTGCATTTACTAAAACCAAATCACATCCAAAGTTAAAGTACACTGGTTTAATTTTTGTACTGTAAGGGAGTTGTGAAACCTATGAAAGGAGATTTCTGCTTTTTTCCATTGTGCAACATTTTAAACATGCAGAAGCATAGGGTGATAAATTACCACCAAGAAGACGGCGATTAAAGAATGTATGTAAAACTAGTGCACAACAGAAATACTGTCCTTCCAGTGAGGAGCAAGACAGGGAATGGGACTGTTGCATAAATTTTCCTGCAAAGTCTTTAGTAGCCAGACTAATCCCAGACACACCTCGTGCTGACCTTTACACACATACGCACAAAACTTTCTGGGAGACTTTCTTCCCCCAGTCCCTTGCTTATTTCATCTCCCAGCAGGGCTGCCTGCTGGACCTGGTGATCCTGCTTTTGTACAAAGGGAAAGAGCCTCCACCTACCTTCTCTCCTTCCCTCCCCGGTTCCTCACTCCCTCTCTCCCCCTCGGGCTGGCAGGATTCTCCGGGCAGAGCATGCAATCAGTTCACAGGGAGCAGCCACAGCCACAAGAAAGATGCAGAAGCACAATCAGAAGGAGCACCTCTACAAGCTGCTGGTGATCGGGGACCTGGGAGTGGGCAAAACCAGCATCATCAAGCGTTATGTCCACCAGAACTTCTCCCCACACTATCGGGCCACCATCGGGGTGGACTTTGCCTTGAAGGTGCTAAGCTGGGATGCTGAGACTGTGGTACGGCTGCAGCTCTGGGATATTGCAGGTGAGTAGAGAGGAGACAGCCCTTCGCCCCATAACCCATCCAGAGACCATACAAAATATAGAACTAGATCAATTAGTACAAATCCCTAAGCTGGAAACTACCAGTGCCAGTACTGTGTGGGAGAGGAGGTTGAGGAGAGAAAACTTAAAGAGCAGATTGACATTTGGGAGTTTCCCTAAAGCCAGCAGACCCCCAAACAAGGGGTGCCAGAGTGAAACCTGGCGCTGCCTGATTTTTCTCCCAAGCCCTTCGACACATGGAGGGACATGGGCATCTCTCTCCAAATGCCCCACTTCTTCCCCTGCAGCTGCTGCTGTTCAGCTTCCTCCATTAGACTAGCATATCTAGGGAGGGAGAGTAACAAGAATTTCCTGTTACATCTATTTAATTTGGTGGAAGAGATGAGTGATTCAGTAAGATGGTTAAAATTATTTGTGCAGTTTAAAAAATAAGAAAAAAGTATCACTGAATTACTTTATCAAAATACCTTCCTTCTTTCTTTCCTTCCTTTCTCTCCTACCTTCCTTCCTTCAGACCATTGAAATGTAAACAACTTCTGACATGCTTTGAGAAGAGAAGTGTTTCTACTTGGCAATAATCCTGGTTGTTAAAAAATGTAATTACTCATATTTACTTGTCCTTATTCCAAATTAAGCTAAAAAATGTAATTAACTCTCTGCAGGGAGAAAAAGAATAAAGAATTCCAGCTACCCTTACATGCTTACATAACTAAAAAAAAAAAAAAAAAAAAGGCAGAATTTTACATTATTACTGCCAGTGCTACTGAGTTTTTATATTTGGCTTCCAACTAAAGCCAGAACATTTTTTGCCACCCCCCTTACTAGCAAGTAATAATTTTTGATTCAAGCCACAAAATAAAAGTTTATCTTGATGGCATATTTCACATACTGTAAGTAATTTCTCATTTAGTGTATGTCAGAATGCAAATACAGATATAATGCAGTAGATTTAAGGAAGGCGTTTTAAAAAAAAAAATAATTAAGAAGTAACATTTGTTAGGTAGAGAATAGAGGTGAAAATTATGCCAGCTGTTAGGCAACTGTGCCAGCCTATGACCTGAGCTGTGGGTTCAGTGATCTAGTCTGGAATGACACTGAGTAAAACTACTGAAATGAGAAAATTCTTGACATTCTTATCGAAGGAGGGAGTGCCCTTCTTCTATATTTGCGCCCGAGCTCTGAATTTGGCACCAAGGTACTAAAACTTATGCAACAATGCTGCTTTATGTAAAACATGCATAACCTTAGCTTTTTTACACATCTGTGTAGTCTTGTGGTTTTATGATATTAAATACATATATGCTCAGTTTATTAAAAGTTAGAATAATGGGGAACGCATTGCTTTTATTGCTCACCGGTGACTGATCATAACCATAAATACATACACATCCAGCAAAACTTTACTGCATGAGAAAAAGCATTTAATAGTAAATTCTTAATGCATCAGGTACTTAAAAGAATGTATTTTGCATGCCTTGTTTCAGAGATTTATTACACTACTAATCATGTGCTGGCAGATCATATGATGTAGCTTTCAGTCGGGCTGCAGAAGCAATTACACCAAGTTGTAGTACTGAATGACTAGCATGCTTTCTGAGTTATCACACATGACAGAGAGAATTACAGCAGAGTACTAAATTTCATATGAATTGCTCAATTCAAAGCATCTCTGTGAAGGTCAAGACAGTGGCCAGTAATAAAATGAGTTGCTGTCTCAGTTTTAATGATTTCTGTGTAGAAAGCTTTAGCTGTTTATGGCTGTACATAGAAAATAAGTTCTGTAAGCAACACACTGCATTCAGATCTGTGTGCCGCTGGCATAGAAGTTATCACTAATAAGGCATCTGGCCTTATATAGTTGTTTAAAAGTGAAAGCAAAGTAAAACCGATGGAAAATATGGAGGGAATGAAGTATTTTATCCTGGCTGTGTCTCGTCATATATCACCCCTTGCAAAAAAGAAATATGCAAGTATAAGAGGGAAGCAAATAAAATCTCTGGTCTCAGAACATCCTCTATCTTTTGGCAGAACCTCTCTCTTACTAGGTCATGTTTATCTTTGAGTATGAAGCATAAATTTTTAGTCCCTAACCAAGCAGAAGGATGTTTGCATTTAGGACATCTTGAACTGAAGCAAATGATGCAAATGTATCAGTATATGACTACATAAGTATTTATAAGTATGCATGCATGTGTGTATATAAATATATATATCAGATATCATTTTAGTTCTTACCTCCTCTCTTCTTCCTCCTACATTATACCACCAGCAAACTTACTACTAAGCATAATATGTACTCTTCCTTGCACTTCACTGTGTGGATCAGTGGGCAGTAAATTGTTTAACAAACTAGAAATAATTTTCTCAAAAATGCTTTGAGTAAAACTGGTACCCAGGTTATCTACATTTTTAGTAGGATTTACATGCATGGTGACTATGGGAGGAGTGACGTACATGGTAGGACCAAGCAGTGTCCCCTGTTTAGCCTTATAGTTATAAAAAGAAAAGGCAAATTTGGTTCATGTGGTGCCAGCTTATTTCATAGGTGAATGTAGTTTATATTTCTGAAACATATTTTTCTGCATTCTTTAATTTGGTAAACAAAACTATAATAAAGTCTAATTCATAAATGCTGAAACAGCATTTATTTAGAAGAGAGATAAATGCTGAACAGTATGGACAACTAAGCATTAGAAAAATTAATTCAAGGATAAGGTGGGTTCTGTATCACATATTACATTAAGATTTGAAGTTATATT